>JAJMKW010000047.1:0-88805 GCA_030569455.1 Australozyma saccharicola | reverse complement strand
GTCGTTTACGCTTTGAAGAGACAAGGTAGAACCTTGTACGGTTTCGGTGGTTAAATTTAATTCGGGTTGTATAGTAATTTTAAAGATTGGATATTTTGAATGACGTTGTAGATTTGGTACGAGTTATCTTATATTTTATGTAGTATGGCAAGTGTATTGCTAATTGGGCAATCAATGTATGCACTTTTATGATTTGATATTTTGTTTCATTGGTATAAGAAGAGGAATGTTAAGATTGGTGGAAATTTGGGTTAATTGGCTCTATTGATTTATGTTCTTATTGACCATACTCGGAGTTCCATACTCTGGTATATTCCAACACTACAATATCAATTGAATCTAATACTTTGTACTTCTTTCTAACATTCTATTCATCCCTCTTTTATTCATTCAATAACGCCTCGTTCAACCCCCATGTCATTCCTACATCGGACTTGAAAGGGCTCCTTCTAGCTGTTCAGACGTCATGTTTCTGATAAGAACATGTATATGACTGATTTCCTTGACGCTTTGTAATGCCTCCCAATTCCGGAACCAAACCAAATCCTCTCTAGGGATTCCCAACTGAGTGACAAACTTATCACACACGTACTTCTCTACAATGGCCCTTGTTTCCGGTGAAATGTCTCCTAAAACACTGGAAGGATCAGACTTGATTGGCTGCTTACTCCAAACGCACAAATGTGTAATGTTGTCTTCTAGATAATAGGGGAAGTCGTTATGAATGATCTTGAGATCATCTGCATTCTCAAATAGACCACCATTGCTTCTTCTAATCGTAACTTCTGAGTCAGAAAGACCCGAAATTTCAGTTTCATCACACCATTGAAGTGAATTTGCAACTAAATGCTTAAATACCGTGGTGCCTTGACTGATAAGCTGCTTCTTGAAGTCGTGATACTTCTCGATCTGGCTTTTGGACCGGGCAAAGAGCTCCAATTCGTTATTTTCAATTATCTTTTGGATCTCTTGCCATTTGAACGGATGATCTGCAAATTTGGAGGCGGTCATTGGTAATTTAGTGGTGGAAATGGGAGGATGTTTGTAGTAAGTAGTGGCATATCATGTAGGTAATTAGTACTACATAGATTGGGGATCTGGGTGAGCATCTGGTTGCAAATTCAATAATAAATGGGAAATAACTTGGTCAGTTTTGAATAATATGTTGATTTAATTGGTAGAGTATTTAGAGAATATTTGTAGTCAAGTAATGTTTTTGTAAGATTTTTAAAATCTTACTTCAATCGTGATTTATAGTGGGTTTCTTGTGTTTAGAAAAAGGCAATTTATCTCGAAAAGTAGAGAAGATTATCTCTTGATATTGGTATCAATTGAGACCTTAGATTATTCTGTTTATTCTAATATTGGCTTTATTAGGATGATTGCTCATTTATGATAAGAAAAAGTGAGTGAAACATATTTTTGGAGGTCAAGGAAGGGGGACCCCTTTGGATTCTGAGGAATTTCGACCGCTTCGAATAGTCGACATAGAGAGCAGGACTAATATCTTCTTTTTCGTTTCTTTAGTCGATATCTTATTGGATATATGAATGATTTGTTATTTATGCCTGCCTTCATCATTTTTATTTGTTCTAAACCGTTTTTTATCGCTATCGGTTTAGTTACCACCAATGAATGTAGAACACTCCCATTTGAACCTTTGTTAATAGTCAATCAAGTTTCTTCAGGTAAAACAATATTTCTAAGCTAAACCCCAATGCTAGTTACCATATTGACTTCGATCTCGCTGTTACTGGCGCCCAGCCTTGGCGAATCAGTCAGTGTGAAGAGGATCGTGGCATAGAAGAGTGAAAATGCTCCTTCTAAGAACTTTACCAAAGGGGTCATAAAATCTTGACCTCGGTTCTCTTATTTGGTACTTCTTTGTATACTCATTCAAGCACCAGAGATACTTATGTTCACTTCTGGAACAGATACAATGTAGTCAATACCTGCGGGTATTCAATCATCCATCATTTATCGGATATCACATCGTCTCTTGCCCTTGACTATATTTGATCAAAAGACACACATATTTGACTCAGCTCTCTTGTTTGAATGTGAAAGCCTCGTTCAGTGCAGACACCCACAGTTAAAGACAAACGAGCCACTCGCTCAGTCTTGGTTGTATAACAACTTAAAACTCCAAATGTAACATCTATACTAATGCCTACCTTTCCATCTATGGCCTTGACACTTCGTCTTTATGGGAACGTCCAGTGATGAGATATAAAGCCTCAGGCAAAGCGCCAGCAACTAAGCCCGCAACGGATCCTCTAGCAAGATTGCGGTAATAATGAGGCTTCCATGACGCCGGTTCGGGAATTTCGCCCAAACCAACTTTCATGTATAAATTACCAAGGGGTATCAAGGTCACCGAGATCCACACTATCAACGCTATGTACCACATATACAGAAAATTCATTAGAAATAGAAAGCTGCTTTGGTAATCTAGAGTTTTGCTTAATGTTAGAATTTTTCAATTTGATGTTAATATGAGAAAAATTGGTGGTTTATTAAATATATTTGATGTGAGGCGCTTATAATGTACTTATATAGTACTGTATTTAACTGCATATAGAGAGAGACGGATGCAGGATATAATATGAAAGGCATTCGAAGTATATTTAGTTCTGCTGCCAAAACTATAAAATTTGTTAATGGAATGTCATGATTGCAATTTCTGAGCTCACTTATTTGTTTACAATTAATGTTTTAATTGAACGGAAAGATGCCAATAGTCTCTGTTAATATCTCGTCTTCAATATGCAGGTTTCATCAATATTATCTTGCACATAAGCTTATCTATATATACAAGTAAGAAACCAAAGATATAATATTCTCAGAAATTAAATAGAAGAATTATCCAGCTAGCAATTTTGAACTTTAAATTGTGCTGTTTGTTTTTAATTAAAAAAATTGTTCCTCTTTTTTACCAGTTGTAGATTAACATTGAGTGTTTATAAATCATATGACTGGCTGCAAGTACATGCAAATAAATTAAAATGATACCAAAAATCAGAATCAGCAAAAAAAGGAAGCGAATTTAAACCAAGCAGTAATTTGTTAATTTATTGACTTGATTAAACCAACTTTTTTTTTCTTTTTCTCCTTTTGCGCTGATAACCGCCGATATTATCTACTAAGGGAATGTAGAAACAACTTTAGGTGGAATTTACTACTAAAAAGAAACCATTTTCTCTTTTTACAAATAAGACATAGATATTTCAATTCTCTTGTCGTATCTAACTACTGCTTTGAACTAACACAGTTGCCGCCCTCTACGACTCATATAATTCAATGCAGCCCTTTGATATACTAGTTTCCGTAACTTTTATCTCTTATTTTATTTCAAGATAACAGTTGCAATTTCTTTCACTGAAATGGGCCAAAGTTTATTTAAATAAATTTGATTGCGGATGAAGATTCTCTTGGTAAAATCATAATCATTGGAAGTAGTTGAAGGATACAAAGTCATGGGATATCCGGTAATTTTGTAGAAGGGTCATTATAAAACAAGTTCCAACCAATTCAAATTTCTCTTAACTTCAATAGAACTGGTCCAAGTAGAATCTGTTGAAGTGAACTCCGTACCTACACAAATCACTCAATGATCCAAAGCGAGAATAATATAATTAAAGTAACAAAAATTTTTCAGACGAAGCCTTTCATAATTATTTCATCAGATTTAGAAAAAGAGGTTTCTTTCATTGACTGTAACTGATTGACTTCCTACATCAACTTAAAAACCACAAAAAAGGTAAAACAACAAAACCAACCATACAAAACAATAAATTTGAAGCCAAAAAATAATTTTTTTCCAAATTTCTTCCTGATTTGTGTCATTTATTCAAAATTCCACGGTCATCACATAATACCAGACGCGTCTCCACACAATTTCCACTCACTTCGTACACTTAGAAACTTCAAACACGTTCAACAACCACCAAGTCCAACAAATACCCTGAAATGTCAATTGTGTCGTTACTTGGAATTGAGGTCTTGAATAACCCTGCCAGATTCACTGACTCGTACGAGTTCGAAATCACATTCGAGTGCTTAGAACCTTTGAAAGGTGATTTGGAATGGAAACTCACCTACGTGGGAAGTTCTCGGTCGCTAGATCATGACCAGGAATTAGACTCAATCTTGGTCGGTCCCGTCCCCGTTGGAATTAATAAATTTCTTTTTCAAGCAGACCCGCCTTCTCCCGAATTGATCCCTGCTAGTGAGTTGGTCAGTGTAACGGTTATATTGTTAAGTTGTTCATATGCTAACCGTGAATTTGTTAGAGTCGGATACTATGTGAATAATGAGTATGATTCTGAAGAATTGAGAGATAATCCTCCTACTAAAGTTCAAGTTGAACATGTCACTCGTAACATCTTGGCTGAAAAGCCCCGTGTCACCCGCTTCAACATTGTCTGGGACAACGAAGACGGTAATGCTGACCAGTACCCTCCACAGCAACAAATAGACGAAGAAGAGGAGGAAGAGGAAGAGGAAGAGGAAGAAGAAGAGGAGGAGGAAGAAGAAGAGGAGGACGAGGGCGAAGAGGATGAAGAGGACGGTGAGGAAATCGAAGAGGAAGAAGATTTAAATGATGCCGAGGATGACATGGAGGAGGATCTTGATGGAGATGCTGGCGATGAAGATACTTCACAGCTCAATGTCGAGGAGAGTGGCAGCGGCGCTGCTACGCCTAAAGACAAGGCGCCCAAGAGCTAGTTGCATCTTGCAACAATAAAAATAAAAAACATTGAAGAAAAATCATATTCGAAAGAAGGAAGTTTTTTGTTGATTCTTGCTTGACATCCTCCATCCATGTTCGAATCATTCATCGCTGACACTCGTTGATTCTCGCCTATCATGCTCTTCTCCTCCTACATTGATCATTTAAACACTATATTAAAACCGGAACCAGCCCATTATAAAAAAAAAAATATACTGAAAGCAATAAAAGGATTCAAATGGAGTCGCGGAATCCATTATTGATATCCTCAATAAGCAAGTTGATCACTTTACTTAGATTGTCGATGTTGCTTTGAACAAACTTAGAGCCCTCTACCTTATTAACCCATTTGTCTGGATGCCATCTTAATCTTTCTCTTTTTAGAAATGACATCATGTGTATATCATTAAGACGACTCAGAAGAATCATTTTGTAGAACGCCCATACAGATTGGCCATCATTAATCAACAAATTCATTTCTTCAGGTTCTAATTCGCGCCTGAAGTGCTCCAAAAGGGGCAATTTATCCGTGGAAGAGCCGTACTTCTCAAGTAACGCAGCTGAAAAAAGCCTTCCACCCGGCAGTGGACTCGAAGTTGGTGCAGTTACGTAAGGATCATTAATTCGTTTGTCTCCAATATGGACATCCTCGCTGCTTTCATCCATCAACCCCGCCGCTGAAACAGGTACGTTTCCTACGATTTTGTACTTACAAGCACCACTAAAATCACTCGAGTTGTACGAGTTTCGTAACTGCTGCAGTTTGGGAGTCGGAGCTGCGTGGTACCTGTTCACAGGGGTCTGATACATAGGCTGAGTAGTAGGACGCACGAATTTGAAGCCATTGACTTCCTGATCGGAACTTTCTTCGTACGCAGCAGGAGAATTGGCTCGAGAATTAGCAGGTGTAGATTGGCTTATTGGCGTAGAGGCAACATCGAATTTAGACAGTTGCATCGAGGAACCAGTCCCCGTGCTTTCCATTGGCTCGTCGCTATCATGATCGCTCGCGCTCGCGCTCGCATTATTGAGTTTCGTAAGTAAGGGAACAGACGATGCAGCAAGTTTTATCGAAGCAGAAATGTCGAGCATTGGCTTTCCGACGCGTGAGGGCTGCGATGGCGTCTCTTCATGAGTTGGCTGTTTGAACTTAAGCCTTTTCCGAGGCTGAGGAGGACATGGTGTCGAGTCCGAGGCAGAAAAACTCAATTTCAGGATGCTAAACGTCGAGTTATGAGACTCTGCAGTTTTTATTCCAGACATGTCACAGGTGAATGAGCTCTGCGACAACGGATGTTTTTGTTGGGGAGTCATTGCCATGGGAGAATCCGAATGTTTTCTTTTACGGATATACACGGGCAGAAGCCTCAGTGTAAAGACAGGGCCAGAGGTTTCCTCCTCAGAGCTAGATTCCTCTATGATGGTTTGGTCAGCTATCCCGCCAGGGGACAGTCCTTCGTCATCATCATCGCCATCGTCATCTTGATCTTCTTCCTCAGCCACATTTTCTAGACTGTTTGGATAAAATCTACTCTCATTAATGGAATCATTGATGAGCCCGCTTACATCAGCCTCTGCATCAAGATCTTCTATTATGTTTCTGGTTCTTGTATCTTTGGCAGCGCCAGAACTACTTGGGCGGTCATGAAATATGTTTATAGGAGCTGAATGGGATCCCAATTGCCGTAGAGACATAATTGGAGTGGCTTTTCGGGGCGATAGCCGAAGATTATCCAATCTTTTCGTTGGAGACGTGAAGAGGGAGTTCTTCCCCGGAGAAACACGTAGAGGCGTTGAAGCAGCCGCAAGAAGATCCAAGTGAGAAGGAGCATCTTCAGGATCTGAATCTTCAACTGCCTCATTATACCATTGTGGTGATCTTGGACATTTCTGGTCTTTTACAGACGAGACTGTCTGGTGAGACATCACAGAGAGAACAGTACCGTCAAGCACAGCGTGAAAGAATGAAGAACCGTGAGAGTATTAGAGAATACAACAGATAGAAACGACTATGTGTATATATTAGCAATGGTTAAATAAAATAGTAGAGTGATGACTGAAGATACACGATGGTGACGATGGTGTTTTTGTTGTGAATGGTTTAAACTTGAGAGTTTATATGCACACCATAATATAGGGAGGGGGGGTTGGAGGTTGGGACCATGTACTATGCTCTACAATTAACCTCGAGATTTGTTCCTCGGAAAGCATCCAATTTAGGATTTTCGGAATAAAGTTAATGTAGAAATGCAAGTGGTGCTTTTTTCACGCAAATTGATGCAAATTTGGATGTTTGTTAACTCCGGAGAAAAGAAAGGAAAAAGAAGGGAAAAGAAGTGAATTGAGGTGAAGAAACTATTGAAGGATTCATAAAATTGAAAAATTAATTATTTTCTTTTGACGTTTGTGAATTATAGAATCACTACAGATTGTTTTGGATGAGTCAGTTTACTGTTATTCAGGGTCCTAGTATTAACCACAGCGCCAACATAATAAATTGGAATAAGACCAAATACGAAAGAATAGAATAAAAATTTGAATTGAATTATGGTAGATTAGAGGATATATTCCTCGGGCTTTTTGAAACTTCCGTTTATACCGTTGTAGCGAGATTAAAAGCGCCCAAACCTTAATTAGATATTTCCTGAATTACCTCAATCCAAAGATATGTAAATTGGAGAACAAACAATAAATTAAAGAACAAAATTATTAAATTAAATCGACTTAATGTGTAAAGACAACTTTTACTGTCCTATTGGTCTTCGGGATATTCAGGGTCTAGTCTTCGTAGCGAACCAAGCATCGTTTTTTTCATTTTTTTTTTAAAGCTTGAATCTAATTGATTACAATATCATATCAGTTTTAGTTTTTTATGTTTTCTAGGAAGACCAATTGTATATGCATTGTTTGGATTTGACAGCTTACTGCATGATACATGCAGGATGTAATAAACCCTGCAACGGAATTAAAAATCAAAGAAATAGTTGAGAGGAATAAAGCATGAGTGAAGAATTTCTTGCAGATAAATTGGATCTTATTACATTGATGTTGAAGAGAGAGTTTCTCGTTTGCTGGTGATTGTTTTCGTCTCAAAACATACCAAAACCCATTTTAGTGGTAGAAAATTTCGAATACTCAAAACTGTGATACAGAAAAAGAAATCCTGCTTAAATAGTCAATTGATTGAATGGTCAATTGATTGGGTGCATAACTTGCTGCTACTGTCGGCGCTAAAACGTTCAACGTTGTGAATTCAGAAGAATAGGAGTCTATAGAGTTCATGAAAAGATTTATTTGTGTCAGTCAAAAAGAAGCTTTCTTCTTATGAATTGTAAGCTTCGTCACATCACAAGTGTCTGTAGAAAACGAGCCAGTAAGTTTACTGAAGAAACAGAAAGCCTCACCTAGTAGGATAATCCTTATCTAAGTAAAACCAAACAAAATAATCAGGGCATTTCTTCCGAATTGACCCTAAATATAATATCTCTAGAAGCACACAATTATCTAGGAAGCGATGGAAACCACCGCCAGGCTATTCACAACCATAGAACAACTTTGAATAGCCCAAGAAACAATACAGTATTCTTGATGAACGAAGAATATTCCACTTCCTCAATAAGAGCTTAAAATCATTATTTAATGCAGAATTCGACTTTTTCTCTGCAACCCTAACAAGCTAGTAATACACCAGAACAAAGACTAAGATGGCCAAACAAGACAAACGAAATCGACTCAAAGAAGACAACGAAGAAATAAAACCAAAATAAAATTCGAAAAATAACCCAAAACAAATCAAATTAAGTCCTTTTATTTTGAGATCATTACCCTAATCAAATATCCTGCATCCAATACTATTCGCCAGATTCTTTATTAAAAATCAGTACTGCATATAGCTTATCTTTAAAGCGCACGAGGTCTTCCATAAAAACCCATCGTCCACTTAAGTTTTTGCTGATTTAGAACCACCAACAAGGTTTTTTTTCGCCTCAAGAGTCGCTTCATTTTCTAAATCGAGCGAGTTTAGAAAAAACTCCGAATCGGGTAATAGTTAACCGTACCAGGGCTCGTAACTATCCCCCCAAAAAAAACAGCATCCACACCTCATCAAAAGTTTTGTACGAAGATTTGGTCTCAACAGCTCCAAACAGCTCAATCGGCACCGACATCCATTGGAAAGACAATCATTGGATAACTTGTTGAAATTAATAAGTTGCTCTGTTTTTTTCTTTCAAAGTGCACTGTTACACTGCCCCATCACTGATCACACTTGACCCCTCCTCCGCCACAATTTAGGCAATACATAAGGCATCGAACGGCTAAAACTTGATTAAGGTACTGAAAAAGTATTGGAATTGTTCCCAAAGAAAATGTTATCTCTTCTATCGGTCAATACGATCGAAAAACCCGTGAATCCAGACCTATCATTTTTTGATATTACGCTACTTACTTTGGAAGCAGTAATTCAAGTTGTCATCATTTGTATGGCGGGATTCGTCGCTGCGCGGTCGGGGATTTTGACCAAAGCGGGCCAGAAAGTCATTTCTTCCATTAATGTCGATTTGTTCACTCCATGTTTGGTTTTCATCAAGCTAGCTCCGCTGTTGTCTTTCAACAAGATGGCGGATCTTATCGTCATCCCAATCTTCTTCTGCATCTCCACGTTCACATCATACGTAACCGCACGCGCGACATCAAAGGTTTTGCATCTTAATGGACCTGAAACGGACTTTGTCACAGCAATGGGTGTTTTTGGTAACTCCAACTCTTTGCCTGTGTCGTTAACCGTCACTTTGGCTTACACCCTCCCTGATTTATTATGGGACCAAATTGAAGACGACAATTCAGATAAGATTGCTTCTCGTGGTATCTTGTACCTTTTGCTTTTCCAACAATTGGGCCAGATTCTTCGTTGGTCATGGGGTTTCAACCATCTCTTGAGAAAACGGTCAATTGAGGAGTTGTCTCAATACAACGACGAGCCTGTCACTTATAGACGTATTGAGAGTGGTGACGCTTTGTATATTCAACCCCAAGTTCCTCAAATCCAGACTCCTCCTGACAACTCCTCTGATTCATCCGACGATGATACCCCTTTGGATATAAAAGCTCCAGACTCCTCTGTCGCAGCTGCTTTCCACCGCGTAGGCCAATTCTGGACGAAAGTGTCGTCATACGGTCCTGTCAAAAGCTTTTTGGCTTTCATGAATCCTCCATTGTATGCCATGCTTCTCTCATTGATTGTGGGTTCTGTTCCACTGATCAAAAAACTATTTTTCGAAAAGGATACCTTCGTGAAAAACACAATCACAACTGCTATCTCCGAGCTCGGTTCTGTTTCGATTCCATTGATTTTGGTTGTGTTGGGCTCCAATTTAAACCCCTCTGAAGACCACCTTCCACCTTCAAAGCACTATAAGAAAATAATTTTTGCATCTTTAGTGTCCAGAATGATAATTCCATCAATGGTGTTGCTCCCATTGATTGCCGCCTGCGTGAAGTATATCAATATTTCCATTTTAGATGACCCGATCTTTTTGCTTGTGGCATTTATTCTTACCGTGTCTCCACCTGCCATCCAACTTTCTCAAATCACGCAATTGAACAGCATTTATGAGACAGAAATGGCTGGTGTTTTGTTCTGGGGTTATGTTGTGTTGACGTTGCCTACCACCATTCTTATTGTAGTGGCCAGTCTTGAGGTGCTTAAGTGGGCTATTTAGTAAGATAGAAAGATAAAGAGAAATTACGAAGCTTGTATTTAGATATGTCAAGTTTTACATGGCAATCAATCGATATTAGTGAAATAAATCAGCTGTAAGGTTCTTTTCTCACTTTTTTGGAAGAACATCCACCGAAGATAATCTATTCCATTTACTTTTTCTTTTAAGTTTGTTTCTTCGTTCATCGTCAACTACAATATATCCTCTTTTCGTCTCGTTAACAAAATATGTTTTATGTTTTATGAAATTATAATCATCACTTCAACCCCACTCAACCCCACTCAACCCCAATCAACCAACCTCAATGAACCAAATAAAAAATCTACAACTAAGAAACTTCCAAGCTTTCCCAAAAAAACTTTGTCAATTGATAAAAACCTTTCTTTCCCAATTTCCTCTTTTGGCGATTTGTGGAGGTTTGACATGCTACGGGTCTTATCTGCACTCCTCATCTCTCATCAAGATCATCTTCACCTATCTTATCAAAGACACCTATCAAACAAAAAACAAACTACGAAATAGCCAACTCTCAACCCCTTCAAACGGTTCTCTATATTCTATCCAATCACATACGGCCACGTGTCCTCATTCACAATGGTGAAAGCTAGAAAAATCGCCATGGTCGGCTCCCGTTCCGTGGGGAAGCTGTCAATGACTGTTCGTTTTGTAGAAGACCATTTTGTAGAGTCCTATTATCCTACTATTGAAAACCAGTTCTCCAAGATCATCTCTTACAAAAATCAAGAGTATGCTATTGAGATCTTGGACACTGCAGGACAGGACGAGTTCTCCATTATGACCGAAAAGCATCTTATTGGCATTCACGGATACCTTTTGGTGTACCTGGTGACATCTAGACAGTCCTTTGAATTGGTGGAGGTTATAAGGGACAAAATCTTGAATTCTATTGGTGCAGATTCCGTTCCAGTGGTGTTGGTGGGTAATAAGTGTGACTTGACATTCCAGCGACAAGTAGAGACGGCTGAAGGTGAGGCATTGGCTAGAAAGTTTAATTGTCCGTTCATTGAGACTTCTGTCAGGGACAATATTAATGTTCTGAAATCATTTGTGTCGTTGGTGGATGCTATTGAGAAGATCCAGAATCCGGAAGTTCCAAAGGAAGAGAAGTGTATTGTCATGTAAAGACGTACATTATGTAATGGGAGAGACTTAGATTCTAATCTGAAGGAACTAGAATAGTTACTTGATTATGCAATTCGGGGGGTGCTTTGGATTCGGTTTTCAGTGCCCTAAATTGCATTTGAGCTATATAGACTTATTAGTTAATTAACAACAGAAGAAAGAGTTCGTATTTAACAAAGCTCTGAAAGATTCTATTATTTTATTTAGAATCGTTTTAAGATTATGCATTGATGTAAAAGCTAAACCCACCCAAATTTTGCTACACAAGAGATAGGAAAATTAAATAATGAAGTAACTAGCGTCCATTGTATTCTTTTTTGTATTCAAAAATTTTGATCTCACAAGTTTACGTTCACTGAAGACAACTCACTATAACTTAGGCTTCACTACAACTTAGCCACCCTAGCGTCTAGAGCCAAACGGATACTCTTCTCGGCCATACCCAAGCCAGCCTGGTAGCCGTAACCACTGGCGCCATAGTTGTGAATAACAACTTTACCCTCGTCGCTATTCTCGCGCTCAATTCTCACGCCTCCATGACGACTTGGCCTGAGTCCTGCAGCAGATCTCAAGACCTCTAAATCCTCCGGGTTTGAGCCTCTCGCGTTCTTTGAAAGAAGCTCAGGGAATAATTTCGATGTGCGTTTGATGATGTCAATATTTTGCTCCTTGAAAGTTTCTGCTCTCCAATCGTCTTTCTGCATGAAGCCTCCAAGAATTAACTGGTCATTGGAACATGGGCGCTTGATGATATAAGTTGCATAGTCTGAGCCCCAGCGCAAGACGTTTTCTGTGACATGGGGTGCCTTGACTACCAAGACTTGGCCCCTTGTAGGATACATTTTAGTGTCTTCAACTCCACCCAACGAACGAGCTCCGAGTCCAGTACAATTAAAAACTATTTTAGTTCCTGGCAAAAACGCCTGAGAAACATGTGTCAATTTCTTTCGAGTGAATTTCACTCCGTTGGCCTCCAAATAGCTTTTAAGAGACAACAAGAACTTTGGACAATTGAAGCTCCATGAAAGGAAGCGGATTCCAAATTGAGTACCTTTGGGTAACTCTGAGGTAGGGATCTCTCTGTAATCCACCAAATAGCTCTTAAGCGAGTTGATTTTGGCCTTGGGTGGCTTCTTATCCCAATACTCAGTTGACGGGGTTCTATCCAAGCCAGCCTTTGGACCACCGAGCTTTTTCAAAAGCAGCTGAAGGTTACAATAGGTGAACTTGTCGAATACGAGAGTTTCTGGGTCATTTCCGGTAATACACGAGAAGTTACCACCTGCGTAAGGAGAAGTGTATCGGATAGACTCATCACCAGTTAAGAACTCGGCAATGTACTCAATTTGAGAACCTGGTATACCTCTTTTCAAGAGTTGTGCGCCCGTGTAGAGACCAATGATGCCAGAACTTATGTTAGTATAGAGATAAGACAGTTGTGACACCTTGAAGCGGCTAGGAAAGAGTAAAGAGCTCAATGGTGATATCATTAGCTAACTTTCAACTCGACAATCCAATCATTGATTTTACATACCCAATAATTACGTAGCGAGGCATAATTGAAGTAAAAGAAGAGTAGTAGCTTTTTGTGGGGCACAGGTGCCTGCAGGAAAGGCTCGTATTTGAAATATGTCAATTACCATGGCTACTTAAAAAAATACCCGCGGAGCATTTGATTTTTTTTTTTTTAAAAAGAATGAGTTTATTTAATTTGGAAAGTTTCATTTTTTTGGAGTCAGTTATGATGACTTCAACTCCATGACTAGTGCTCATGAGTACAACTTCATCACTGCATAAGTAGCATATTGTAATGCATTTAAAGCGTTCAAATTATTAAATGATATACGATTCATTAAAAAAAAAATATTTCTTCTTTTTAAATTTTATAAAAACTTAAGTTTATTGGGATCAATGCCTTTGACAGATCGATCAGCACAACAACACAAGCGCCGGCCCTCATAAAGATTAAAAATCCCCAAACAACCAAGAAATCTATTCTAAAGTATTAAAAAATTTCCATTGAATTATTTAAGAGTTTTGAATCGGCAACAACTCATTTCTGACACCCTAATTTGAACGACCAAATGAGCCGCTGAACCCAACCACCAAACCTCCCGGCAAACAAAATAAGAAAATAAACAAAAAGATGTCAAAGAAACAGATCAAAAATTAAATTTGTTCCTTCCATTTTTTACTTCTTGTCTTCTCTAGATCAAAATTCCGTATTATGTCCTACATATACCCATCCATCTTATCGATCCCCTTAATATAGTTCTTATCCAACCATGTACGTCAAGAAAGATTTGAAAGGTCTGAAACCGCAGATCGAGCCAAATTACGCTTCCGATAACATTCCGTACGACTATTTTGTTGTCGTCGATGCTGGCTCGCACGGGTCTAGAGTCTTCATCTATAGCTGGATAAACCCACTGATTGGCCTTGAAAAGAAGATCAATTTCTCTCTGAAAGAGTACATTGAATATATGACCCTGAAAAATGAAGACGAAAAGAATAAATCTGAGCATAAAGACTCCGATGCCGATTCAGATCACAACTCAGATGATGAAGATAAGAAAAAGAAGAAACCCCTGCAAAAGAAGAACCACAGAAGAAGAAAATCAGACAAAATTAATAGAATCAATGTTGGGCTTCCAAAGATCTTTAATTTGGAGCATTGGCATTATAAAGAGCACACAGGCTTAGCCACACTACATCAAGACTCTAAAGGAATAGAGAAACATATTAAGAGTCTTCTACGCTTAGCTGCTGAAGTTGTGCCCAAATCGCAACACTATAGGACACCTATTTTTGTTCACTCTACTGCAGGCATGCGTTTGATACCTGAAGATCGTCAAAAAGTCGTTCTAGATGAGGTATGTGGTGTTATAACCAACCAATCCGATTTTTACATCCCCGATTGCTCTTCTCACATAAATATCATTGACGGTGAGACAGAGGGTCTTTATGGATGGCTTGCGCTTAATTATTTAAAAGGCCTGTTTGATATGCCAAGCTCTGGAGATGATATCACTCCCTCAACATACGGCTTTCTCGATATGGGCGGCATGTCTACCCAGGTGGTTTTTCAGCCAAGTAAAGAGGAACTAGAAAAACATTCCGATGGCGTATATAAAGTCACTTTGTCTTCATTGCCTTCCGTATCGGGTTCTTCTAAGGATAAGGGTGCTGAGTATGCGGTAGCTAAACCTTCAAATTACGACGTGTCAACGCGATCTTTTTTGGGGTTGGGAGAAAGCGAAGCGCATCGAAAGTTTTTAAAGTATCTCGCCCAAAAAGGTGAAATAGACTCTCTACCCGTAGACGATCCATGTTCTCCAAAGGGATACGAACATTCCGTTCAAATTGATGACAAAAAAGTGACCTTCCAAGGTACTGGAAAATTTGAAGAATGCGAGGTTTCCATTTTCAGCGTCTTTTCCGAGTACTACCTCCCTTCAGATGACAACAACTCAGATT
Source organism: Australozyma saccharicola (assembly GCA_030569455.1). Classification (NCBI taxonomy): domain Eukaryota; kingdom Fungi; phylum Ascomycota; class Pichiomycetes; order Serinales; family Metschnikowiaceae; genus Australozyma; species Australozyma saccharicola. The sequence continues at coordinate 73,733 of JAJMKW010000047.1, read as the reverse complement.
GTCATGATATTCAATCAGAAGACCACATCAGTACTTGTCTTTTAAGCAGCAAGTATCATGCGTTCGATTTTGAACACGATAAGTTCGTAGGTGTGAGTGAGTACAAGCAGGCAGCTGCCGATCTTGAAAGTTTGGGCTTACTCCATAAAAAGGCAGGTAAGGATTACGACTACGGAGAGTTCAAGAAGGCTACGGAAAAAATTTGTACGAAAGACTACGAGAAAGTAAAGCATTTGGCGAATAAGCATAAATTTGAACTTCAAGATATAACAAAGCTCTGCTTCCAGACCTCGTGGATCTTAAACGTTCTCCATGTTGGTCTCGGGTTTCCCAATGGGGAAGGTAAAGAATCCGGCGGGCCAGTCTTGCAATTGGAAGAGAAAATTGACGGACACAAGTTTTCGTGGACCCTTGGTCGTGCTGTTCTTTACGCTAATGATGAATACACACAAGCATATTCAAACTTCAGCATAGCTGGGGATAATGGGGAGCCAATTCAACGCCTGGGATACAAAACACATGAAGATGTTTTCGTGAACGGAGCAGAGTTAGATCTGTTTACAAGGCCTTACTTTGAGATTCCTTCCCCCTCTGCAAAGTACACTTATTATGACTACGAGTCGGCGCCAAGACACGTTTCTGGGCTTTGGGTCCAGTCTGCGTTACTTTTTGCACTCATTGGAATGATGATCTGGCTCTACCGCTCAGGTCTTAAACAAGTGGTGGGCTTCTATGACGGAATTAGCCGTGTTGTGCTGCAAGCTAAAGGCTATTCCACTTTAGGTGGATTAGGAGCTGATGAGGGAATGGAGTTGAACGACATTGAAAATTCTGAATTGGGAGTTGACGACGATAATGATCAATTTGTTGTTGATAGCGACACCGACGAAAATCCTCATTAATTGTTCTTTTTTCTTTTTCCGAAATTTCTATTCCTTATCGCGTACTGCATACAAATCACTTAACTAAAAGCCTTCCTTATGATAATGTACGACTTACTAAGATCTAAATACACCAATTTTACTGCATTATCTAAACCCCAGAATATCTTTGACACATATATACGAACTCAGTCAAGTCTCATAACCATTGCTTATAGATAACAAAGTGATATTCCACAAGGCTCGTAACCAGTTCAAGTTTTAATCGAATGATCCCTCCCCCACATTTCAGACTTCATAAGTAGAATGAGTTCGCCCACGCTAAACTTTTTTATTCAAACAAGACAGGTTCAATTTGCCGTTCCAAATGAGCTTCTCAAAAAAAACCTTAAAGCAGTCCAGAAGCTTGTGGAGAAAGCACGGAAGCTGCTAATGGAGGAGATCAATAAGGTTCGGAAATCAGCGATCACAGCCGAACAGAAATTAGCAATTGTACGGAAATTGGTACGTCAATTCGAGCAAACACAACGGAAACTTAAGATTCTCATGGATCGAGATTGTGATTATCGAAACCGTTTAGCGGCCAGAGTAGCTCGGCTCTCTCAATTGAAAGAATTTACGATTAAGGCCAAAAACTCCGAAGAAGATGACATGGAACTAGATTTTCATAGTGAAGATTTCATTAATTGGCTACGAGATGAAGCCAACGTGCTTATTATAGACTATTTACTTAAGTCAAATATGTCCAGGGGATCCAATGTTGGAGCCATTGTGGCTGAGAAGATTAGTAATATAGCTAAATCACCTATCAAGGCGCTTCTTGATTGCGATGTGTACGAAAGCTACAATAGGGTGTTTTTGTCTATAGTCGAAAATCATGATTTAGAGCAGATCACGGCATGGTACAACGATAACCGAAATGCTTTAAAGAAGATTGGGCTGAACCTCCAATTTGAGATCCATTATTGTCGTTTCCTTTACCTTTTGAATCAAAATAGCCTTTTTGAGGCAATTGCCTATAGTAAACAGAACTTGGCGCCATATGCGCAGAAACTGAGCTATTCTCCTGAAGAAGAGATTAATTACGAGTCAAATTTGGAAAGACTATCTGAAGTGGGAGCCCCTTTGACATTCAGTGCTTCTATGTTTCCCCCAAAGCATAGCTCGAACTCACTTGGCGCCCTTTTACTCTCGCAAGCCGACGTTCCTCATGCTTCCAAACCTTTAAGTGGCAGTAGGAAACAAGCAGAACAGCGCTGGAGTCGCTTGGCGGAATGTTTCACGAAAGATTACACTCGAACGTTTGGAATTTCTCAAACTTACCCACTTTTGATTTATTTGTCTGCAGGGCTTTCTTGTTTAAAGACAAAACTGTGTTATTGCAATAGTGCAAACACGATTTTTACTAGCGAAAGCGATTCAGAGACAACAACTTCAAAAATGGGAAGAAGTAGCAAAGATTTATTGTTCCGCGGGCCAAACTTTTACTACGACAAGTTGAAAAAGACCAACCAGTGTCCTGTTTGTTCCCCGGAACTCTACGCCATGAGTCGCACTTTGCCATACGGCCTGCTTATCACAAGTATCTTTAACGACCCCATGATGTTGCCGAATGGAAATATTTATCTGTTTGCAAAATTGCCAAAGACTGGTGAGTTACTAGACTTCACACGCGATCCATTGACAGAAGAAACCTTTCCTCTAGAAGATTGTGTCCGTGTATTCCCGGCATAGTGATATAGTTGATAATACATTTTCATTAGTTTCCTTTATTGTTTTCATGCCTATATGTTCGTTTCTCTCTTGGTTGCGCTGGTATCTACTCGCTGTCGCTGTCACTCTCTACCTTCGACTTCTTTTTTGTCAATTTCTCATATTCCTCCTTAGACAAGGATTTGTCAAAAACATAAATACGCGCGTCTCTTTCCGCAGCAGGTTTTGTGGTGTCCCGAATTCCATTAGTCCGCTTATGGTGATATCCCTCGAACGCAGACCAGTCCATAGCGCCGGAACGCTCAACACGATACCCTGCGCTTCTGGCAAGAGCCTTTACACCCCATGAGATATATGGCTCACCATCAAAAAGCGACAAGATGATTTTTTGCTTCGAGTTGTCCGTGTTGGCCACAGAATCATATCCAGAGAAATCCTGTTTGAAGCCACCCTTCGTGTCATTGTTCACAAGCTGGAAGACGTCCTTACAGTTCTCAAAGTAACTGAGAACGAGTTTCTGATGGTCACGAACGTTTCTGTCCATATCTTTCATGCCACGGCCTGTATGCGGGAAGTTAAACATGATATAGTTAAGTCGTCTAGGCGGTGAAAAGAGCTGTGTCTTGTGCTTCTTGTTTAGGTTAAGCGATGGGGCCAACTTAGTACAGTCAATGCCATGCAAAACATTAACACCTTCGTCTTTTAGATCATCCAAGACTGTCTGAACATCGGGATACTTTTCCAAAAGCTCTTCGTGTGTATCGAAGCTGGTAGCGATCAAGTTCTCCGGAGCGATGTAGTTTTGGGTCACCAACGAGCGAGCAAACGTGAAATCACCCTCACCAACAAGTAAAACCGTATCGGATTTTTCGAATGGAATGAACGCTTTCTTCTGTGGGTGTTGTTTGGCGGGTGTCTTTTTGGGTTTCCCTCCACTCTTCATGGACGCAGACTTATCCTTGCGGCGTTTTTCGTCAACTGACTGACTTCTAGCATTTTTCGTATTGAATTTCTCGATTATTTGGTGTTTTTGGAGCACTCCTTTGAGTCCTTTTCCCGTCAATTGACGGCCTTTAAGTTTCCTAGCCATAAGCTTCTCATCTCATCAAGGTCGCGATGCTCATCGCCGATACCCCAGTCCAAAAGTAGATAAGGAAAAGATAAGCTGCAAAGGTGCTTACTTTAAAATGAAACAAGCCATAACTTACTATGTTAAAACAGAAAATTAATTTTTTTACTTGTCCAATTGTAGTCCTGTATCAAAGTGGTAAGCTATATTGAATAGTGACGACTAAAGTTAAGATTTTCTTAGGCAAGATTAATTGAACAGTAAAGGGTCCGACATCACAGAATTAACTAATTCATAGCTCTCTCCTCCTCAACCTCAAAGGTTGTCGCGTTTGGGAAAAGCTTCTCGGCGGTATCACTCTCGCCCCGAAATAACTCCTCCAGGTCACTGTTTTCGTCTTCAGACGATAGCAGAACAGCATCGTCCTCAGAAACCTGAAACTCATCGGCGCTGCTGACTGGCAGCTCTTCCTCCGACTCTTCGTAGCTTTTGTCTGCGCTCTTGTGCTCGTAAAACAACATAAACGTCCCAGGAGCTCTTAGCACCTCGTTTTCGGTAGTGGCTGTCACAATCTCGTCATTAACACGCCACCATGTGCCACGCCATTTCCGGTAACATATGTAATGTCCGTAATGATGTGTGCCCATGTGAGTGATGACTGCATTTAAATTGTAAAGGAGGTCTTTATTAAGGATAGGTGAATCGACTGGTTTAGATTTCGAACCATTCGATTTTTTCTCTTCAAGCTCAAGCGAATTCATAAGTTCATTTGCATTTTCAGTTTCATCCATTTCTTCTCCCTTTTCTTCCTCCTCTTTCTGTTCATCAAGACCCTCTTCCACCGTTTCTTCTCTCTTTTTGAAAGGAAGTCTAGCATCCATATTAATTTCTTCAGGAACAGCTACGAAAGGATTAAGGTCAAGTTCAGCTGGAAAAGACAAGTTCTTTGGGTTTTTCACAATCATGAAAGTACGGGGATCAATCACAGATCGATTAATGTGAATACACAAAAGTGGCGGTGGTCGACTGAGTAAAATTTGCTTTGATTTCAGGGTCTTTCTAGTCATCTGCTTCACAGTGAGTTTTTCAAACACTTCATCGGAAATGCTGTCCATTTTAAGTTCTTCTTCAATTTCGGCAATTCTTTTCTCGAAGTTTGCAACCAACTTTTCGCTTGAGGAGCTGTCTGCGTTTTCAAGCAAAAATTGCTTGGTTTGGCTTAAGCCACACCGGTTACAGTTGACTTCATCAATGATTTCAGGCTTCTCCCATTGCTGCAATAACAGCACCAAATCATAACGAGATCCAAACCCTTGTTCATAAGGCAAATTTAAACTCAAGCCACTAATTACCGAGTATCGGATCCCACCGGTCTCTCCGCAGTTCACGCAGCCAATTCTTTCAGCCGCAATACCATCCACTGGCGTCACTAAATCCATTGGAAAGAGCTGCTTCGAACTATCAGCGATATTAGGATTAATTTGGTGTGCTGGAACATACACTTTTCCTAGGTGGCCGATCTGGGCACACCCAGAAATGTGGTTAGGAACACTGTCTATGCTAACATATTTACTTGTAGAGTTCACATCCTCAGGTTCAACGGAAGCTTCGCGAGACGCAGCACGAGATGAGTCACTGCAAGATTTCTTATGTTCTTTCTCCACTTTACGCATCACAAGCTGGTAAAATTCCTGCGCATCCTCTTGGTTGTAGCCCATGAAAAAGTTCTGTTTTGGACCATCGGCCATTTTCTTCATTAAAAGCCGTGTCGAGAATTCTTTTCCGCGCAGGACATAGCTACCATTTAAGTCATCTAGCAAACTCTTAAGTGCGGCTGTGAATGTCATATTACGCTTAAGAGTGTTGGTCTTAACAAGAGAACCATCAGGCGCCTCAACGATCTCATATACGTTGTCATCTATGAACAGTAGAAGAGAGTGAGACGATGCTAATGACTGGATGACCGAATTCATAAAACAAGTGTTACCCTCATTAGTTAAACCACCCACTTCACCACCCCTCTTTTGAGCGAGTTGAGCCTCACGGGAAGAGCCATTCTTCGTGAATCGTTTCCCAGAAAGAAAGTGGCGAGAATGTGTCATATAAGAGAGAAGAGTTTGCGCCCAGCGGCGAGGAGGAAATGAGCGTGGGGCTAGGAAAGTGTAGGAGAGAGCTCCAAGAAGTATAAGGGCAGCGATGCGCACGGGGAGTTTCAAATCGGCGGCGGAATTCAAAGCGGCAGCGACCGAAATTTCGGAAACGACGTTTGGCGTAAGCAAAATGTATGTAAGTAGCGAAAGCAAGCAGGGGATGACGACTTGGAGGGATCCTCCATACATAAGACGTTTTTTCAGTTGGAAGGAATGAAACACTTAGGCTCGATGGAAAAAGGCGACGAAAAAACAACAAAGCCACAAGTAGAGAATCTAGGGTGTTGAAATTCGAGGACACTTTCAATTAGTGTCGAAATAGTTGTACTGATGGGTTTGGAATCAGTAAGCTGGGTTTAAAGGGTTGTGACTTGGATTGGGAATTTGAACTTCGTGGTAGTGCATATAATGATTATTAGTTAAGGAAAAGAGGAGGAAAAGAGGACATAATTTGCTGTTTTTGTTAATTTTTTTTGGTTTCATTAATTTTTTTTCTTCAAAATAAGCTGAAGCTTTTGTTCTTGTTGGGTTGTCTTCTACTTCAATACTTCTTTTCTATTAAAGTGATGGTCTATCCAACACTATAATATCATTTAAATGCATTAATGGGATTTTTTTTTTTCAATTTTCGTCTCCCTTCTTGACTCTGACTGTTTTCAAATCACTCACGCATGCTACAAATCCTAAGATTAGGTATATTATTACTACAGGTCACTCTCTATTGTCTTCCCGAAAACATCTGTGCGCCAACCGGTGGAAAAGCAGAATAGCTGTTTGGTGGCGGTCTTGACTTTCCCCAACCACATTTTAATGGCCGCCCATTAAGATTGAATCCCGCTAACTGTACAATTGCCAAAGCCGCACGCTCATGTGTATCAAACTTAACGAATGCACATCCTTTCTCAGGATAGAACTTGAGGTCGAGAATGTACCCAAAATTCTGTAACAACGGGTACAAGTCACTCTCCTGCGTGTAGTAGGCGATATTGCCAACATATACGGTCGTTTGCCAGTTGGGAGCCCGACGAGCTGCTGCGTCAAATTGAGGGGCCATAGTTGGCTCTCCAACTGGAGATTCCCCTGTTTCAACACCTGACGGAACAATAAGCTCTCCAGATGCGGTTGTGGGTGGCGAGCTGAACTCAGAATATCCGTCTCCTCCCGTAACAGAGGACGGATAACCATTTGAGGCAACATCTCCATATTTAATAGCGTTTTGGTATCCTTCAGGGAATGAACCGTTGAATGGAGGCATTACAGCATTGTCCGAATATCCATTGTTATAAACTCCGCCATAGACATTGGCATAATTATCGCTTATAATTGGGCCATATGCGTTTGCATAGCCATAGTTACTGTCGAATGGAATATCCTGGGAATTGCTGTATGAATAATCGAATCCGGCGCTCGAAGGAAGTTGTTGCCTGAAAGATTTCTTGTAACCGCCCTTTTGCGCCTTTTGCGCCGACAGCTTGTGCGACGCCCAGTTCAACCGAACGGCTCTACCCATGAAAGTCTGCCCGTTCATTGTATGTATGGCATTTTGAGCGTCAGTAGCGTCCAGAAACGTAGCAAACCCATACCCGCGAGAGCGAGACGTTTGCATATCCCACATGACATGGGCCTGCTTTAAAGATTTGTACTCAGAGAAAAAGTTGTGCAATGCCTCATCGTTAACTTCCAGAGATAAATCACCTACGAAGATACTGAAATACTTGCCATCAACATTTTGCGAAGAAGAAAATGTTGACGATTGATACGCATAGTTGATCCGAACCTCGTAGCCGTTAATGCTTGTATTGTTGAAAGACAGTAATGCTTCAGCAGCTGAGAGCTCCGTCTCAAACTCAACAAATGCATAATTGAACTCAAACTTGTTTTTATCTTGTAGGATTTTTACAGACACTACAGGCCCTGCGGCTTGAACTATGTCCCTGAGTTGGTCTTCGGAAATGGACTTGGCCAAGTTTCCTACATAAAGAATTGTTTTTGAGGTTTCTCTTCCACCCATAGTGGCATTTGCCACATTTATATCGCTCGATGACGATGCTGATTGGTGAGATGGCGATAAAGGAGGTTGCGTCATGGATGTCCACAATTGAAGAGTAGAAGTTACTGTAACTACCTAAGAAAGTATGTGATGGTAAAAAGAGAAAGCCCGGAAGAGAAGTGAATTCTGAAAAATTCGAAATTTCTAGGAATCAGCGAGTCAAATCAAGCGAATTGGATATCAAAACAGAACAAAGCCGATTAAGTCACACGCGACACCAATGGAAAAACAAACACAAGTAAAGAATGAGAGGGGAACAAAATCACGGACAGAAAGAAAGCCCGAACAAAAGCAAATACAACTTTGAATAAAACCTGGTCCTTAAAAAAAACTGGTGATCCTCTTTTCCTTGTGGTAACTCGAATCTAAGCTTAACCACCACGCTTGTCAATTGAGCTAATTGAGCGGAGGTTTTTTGCGGAATATAGAAACAGAGGCCGATAAAGACGATAAACGGAAAAAAAAAGCAGTTCAAAAATCAATTTGTAGCGGCAACAGAGGCCAAAGAGTGAAGAGAATGGGAAGGTTAGTAGGGGGTGGGTTAGGAAGTTATTGAGCCACGGGGTATTAGATCCCGGGCGATTTCAGCCGCGCAACGGGGGATTTACCCCTAGAAATGAAAACAAGGGGTTTTAAATCGTTAATCTGATGGTTTGGCGTATGAAAATTGTTTTTATTTTAAATTTTGATGTTTTCACCGCTTTTTCGGATTTTTCTGACGTTATTTACTGTCATTTTTGGCCTGGTTGTGTGCCCTTGTTATCTTTACGACGGTTATCGTAAATTTGGACGCGGGTAACTAACCTCCTTATGAAAATCTAGACTCTAGATGGCAAAAAAAAATTCAATTTGGCAAAAAATTGATTGAATGAAAAATGGGATTGATCCGGTTAAAGTTTGGCTTGAATTTGGCTTGCATTTGGCGTCGTTTTGCTGGGTTTTCCGTTATCTGTCCTTCTGTGGTAAGTCTTAGTGGGTCATACTAGCAATGTCATTTTTTAAATAATTTGCAGTCAAGTCGATACGTGTTTAGAGCGAGAACCAAATTATTTTGAATTTACAGAAACTCTTTGCGTTGACATCTTCAACTTACCTGAACATTGTAGAATGGCTCTTCGAATTTTCAAGATAGCCCTGTTAAAAAGCTCTGATCTGAAAAATCTCTATGACACTAAAAATCCAAAAATATAATCAATTTTGGCTGTTTAAGTTTCCTGTTGGTGGTATGATGGCTTATCGTCATATCCCCATCTCATCTCATCTCATCGCTAATGAGTGAAGTCCTTATCTCCAAACCACAGGATGTCAAAAAAATTAAAGACATTATACTGAATCTACAGAAGGATACTAAATCTGTCCGTGTGTCGAAATCTGACAACAAATACGTCATTCTCACATCCCTAGGGCCAGAGATCCTTGAAGCTCATCTCGAACCTTATCTGAAGCTCATTTCTATTGTATCGTCGACCAAGCAGGAAACTAACAGGAGCCAAAGTCTTGAAAGCACAACGGCTCAATATTTGAGTGACAATTTTGGTTTGTCCCCCTTGGAATGTTCTCAGTTGTGTTCTTATCTACCTAAAAAATGGTCCATCTACACTCCAATGGTATTGTTTGGTAGTGGGACATATGACTCGGAGTTATGGCAGAAACTCATAAGTGCACGAGATATTCTGGGGTATTTTGAAGCCATTAAACCTTTTTTTCAAGGAGAAGTCACACATTTTGCTATTAACAAACCCATAATTGAAGAAGACGCCATGAGACGCCCATTCAATCTATTCCCTTTACATGGAAATTTTGGCCCTAAGCCAACGGTTCAAACGTATGACTCCCCGACCAAAGAAGATCTTGAAGTCGGCTTCTGGTGCCATACCGTACAAAATGGAATATACCAAACATGGGCGCCATGCTACACAATGTTTTCTCGTGGAAACATTAGAGAGAAAAAGAGATTACTAGAACAGTATCGCGACTTGAATGACGAGGTTGTAGTTGATTTGTATGCTGGTATTGGATACTTTACACTTTCCTATATAGCCAATGGTGCTACGCTTTTCTGCTGGGAGATCAACCGCTGGTCCATCGAGGGGCTAATTAGGGGGTTGAAGAAGAATCGACACTCTTACAGATTAATTGAAAAAGAGGAACCCTTACTGGCACAAGAAATTGCCGATGATATGAAGAATGGCGTAAAAGCGTTTGTCTTCTTTGAAAGCAACGAGTTTGCCACACAACGACTCAAAGGGATTGAAAATTTACCGCTCAAGCATATAAACCTTGGCCTTCTACCGACACTGAAACCATCTTGGCCTATAGCCAGGGAACTTGCAGCTAAAAGTACACTTCAAACCATTGTTCACGTACACGAGAACATACACTGTGATGATTTTGGAAAGTTACAGGAACAAGTGGCGCAGTATTTTTCTGGGACGACCACATTAGAAAAAGTAAAGACATTCGCTCCCGATGTGTGGCATGTTGTTGTTGACGTGAACGTAAATGACAATTGAATGCAAATAGTATTTCGCATTGAACTAAAGGGAGAACATGCAAACAACAAGAAAACCAACAACTCCAATCATTTGAATTGATTGTAATTATTGAAAAATTAATTGAATTATTTAAGGATGGATAAAGACTCATGATAACCTTGAGTCTGTAGTTCTGAGAACCCAAGCAACGTCCACACATCCCTCTTTATCGATAAATTCTCTAGATAGCAAATTAAAAAATCCAATCGAAATCCCATCTAAAAGAAAAATAAAGCTAATCGTTCACACTTTGCCTTATCATAATCAGTCACCTGCATACAGTGCATGCCATGAAGGTAGAGGCAATATATCACCGCCTACTTTAGGAAACTCCAGTTACCACCAACTTCGATTTTCAAGTCAACTACCTTTTCTTTGCGTGAGACACTTCCACGAGCAATCTTGTAGTCCAGTTTTCCCGCTTCATTACGTTTGCGTTTGACACTCTTTATCGTGGTGGCAGAAGGTCCAATTGAAACCACAAAAGGCTGATCGAAATAACTCCAACTTTTGAAATTCAAAAATAAGTATAGATTTTCTCGATTATATTCCTTTTGTCTCTTCTTGCCGAAGTATTGATCTAGAGGAATTAGTTGAAATATCTCTCCGCTTGGAACATATATTCAACTTCAATATTCCAAGTTCACAGAAACAAGGTTCACTAGAAAAGAAAATCAAAATACCATCTAACCATATTCATGAATAGCCCAGAGGAGAAGTCCTATCACTCGGATCTCAACACTACATATTTAATCCAACATAAAATCGAGCCCCATGAGAATAAATATATAAAACAGGAAGATGCTTTGCCTATGAAACAGAATGATATAGGATTCACGACGATACCGGAAACTCAGATTCTGGTTCAGGACATGACAGACCCTGGACCCAATTTTGGCTCCGGATTTGCTCCTAATCTGGCATTTGGAACTGCGGAACAGTTTTCAACAGGACTCGTTTTCTCTCACCCGCAACAAGAGATTCAAAAAGATGATTTTTTATCTCCGTCTTTTGGCGGCTTTGCTCTCCATTCGGCAAACTCCGATACTCGCTCAACACACTCATTGTATTCAGAAGCTCTGAACCCTGGCTCGCCATTTCAGGATTCTTTAAGTATTAGCCGTACTGGCAGTATTATTGGCCCTGTAGGTGGCACTCAGAATGTACATAGGGTGAGCGGAAACACTCTACAGCCTCCACAAATCACCACAACATTTGACACTGAGATCTCACTTGGCGAGTCCATTTCGACGACAAATTTGATGCAACTAAACCAAATTAATGATCCATTACAACTGCAACAGACGCTGCTGATGGGCCAGTCTCTGTTGGACCAATTGGGCTATGGCACCGACCTTTCAGTCAAAATGTATCCCGACGAGGAAGCCAAACTACATCTGCTCACAGAAAATAATTTGTATAACTATAACACTCACTATAAAGAGAATTTCGGCGATGTCTCTGCTGTACCTTATGGTAGTGCAGGTGTTTTTATGCAACAACCTCAAAGTCTTCAACCTCCAATAATTCAGCCAGACATTAGAGTCAATGATGCCAATGGTTATAACGCCTCAAACAATAACCAAATGCACACACAAAATCAAGATCAAATATTCATTTCAATTGAACAGCCGCCAGAAGTGGTTGCAGCTCGTACACCTTCTCTTTTCAGTAATTCTTCCCGAAATTCATCAACGCACGATTTATCTGAGAACTTTGGCAACAAAAAAAGTGTTCCTGATTCTTCTGCAAAACACTCTTTTCCTTCTGTTGTCGCTAAATCCGTTGAGGCGCTGCCAGACCCAGAAATTAATGCCTCTTCGCTTTTGAACCCAGGTGATATTTTCCGTCACCAAAGCCGGTCAAACTCCGAGTCTGGTGCATCAAAAACTGGATCCCGATCTAGATCGAATTCTTATACCAATTCATGGACGAGTTCACACTCGCATTCGAGGTCGCGATCTCCGTTTGGACTGGAGGTCTCAGACGAAGAGGGAGATGGCGAAAGAGGATCTGAGGATGGAGGCGATGGGGGTGTTTCTAGGCAGCGGATGTTGGAACTTGCGAACGCACATGCTTCGCGACGGAAACAGAAGCATCCTTCTCTTTTTTTTTGTAAATTATGTGAAAAACGTTTCACAAGACCGTATAACCTTAAGTCGCATCTCCGCACTCATACAGACGAGCGACCGTTTCTTTGTAAAGTGTGTGGTAAGGCTTTTGCGCGACAACATGACCGGAAGCGACATGAAGACTTGCATCTGGGCGAGAAGAAATATATCTGTAAAGGCTTGTTGCGCGATGGAACAGCCATTGGGTGTGGGAAGCGGTTTGCGCGTGCGGATGCGTTGCGCAGGCATTTCCAGACTGAGCTGGGAAAGATGTGTATTCGGCTTTTGGTGGAGGAGGACCAGAGGGAACAGGACGGTGAACTCCTTTCTGGAATTCAACTTCCCAGTGGAAAGTTTATAAATCCACTTCAGCCGCCGGATGTGATGATACCTACAATTATTGAACCTGAGTAATGATACTTTTGATGATGTACTTTATAATGTTAATACTAATTATGCTAATTTTTTAAGATATTACGTTGTAGTTAACGTAGTCGAGGTGTATTTTAACTTCTTTGTTTTGAGTGCAATTATTTCGACAATGAAGTTTCACTATGAGCTTTCTTATTTTTTTTTCTGTTCTAATCTTTGACCAGATGAATGGATTTTCAAGACATTTGCAGCCTTCCCTAATCATCAAGTAACATAGAACTATCAGTTCCAATAAGAAATAAGAAATCACAATTCTTTATCTTTCAAATAGAAACATTCAAAAAATTAAAACCCTTTAAAATTCCACCAAAAATTATCGTGTTCTTTCGTTCTGTATAGGCCATACCTCTACAATCAACCCCATATTATAGCCTTGACGATACAAGTTCCATTATGGACCTCCAAGACGAATTGGCGGACAAATTGACCCAAAATGGCGCAGAGAGCGATAAGCTCACGCCAGAGGAAAAAAATCTCGCCAAACTCATCCTGCTGCGGCAAGAACTCATGGCCGAACAGAGCAGAGCTTTCATGGAAACTCTCTTCTCTGAAAACTCCACACTACCGATCCGTATAAAGAATGTCCAGGTGACCAATGGCGAACAGTTCCGTAGTCTGTTTTTGCAACTGCAGTTGTCGCCTCTTCTTCTGAAGGATCTCTACACTTTGGCCGACCTCTTCAGTGCCATTGATGCATCGCACAAGTCATTGCAGAAACACCAAGTGCTCCAAAACTGCTTGGTGCTGCTCCAACCACTTCCAAGAAAACCTTGGCAAACGAGGCAACAGACGCTTGAGGTGGTACCTGTCTTTAATCTTCTTCCACAGAAGCGATTCTTCGCCAAAACTGGCACCAACGTCGGAAACGGAGAAGGTGACGGATATATCCAATTTCAATTGAGAAACGTTTTCGGTGGCGCAGAGAATCTTGTCTTTGATGCCGTTACCGGAACGAAAACTCCCTCTTCGTATCTTTTTGACTACTCTCAGCCCATTTTCCATGACTCTAGATTTTTGTGGAATACTCTGATGTATGTCAATACAAGGAAACTAGATGTCATTCAAAGTAGTGTTGAAACCAAGGGAATAACAAATAAAGTGTCAACAAGGTTTGATTCTGCGACAAATTACTCTCTTTCCCTAGAAACTTGTTGGCGAAGCTTATCCAATCATGGTTCCAGATCACTTGAGGTAATGTCGCAGCTGGCAAATACCCATAAGTCGTCTATTCTTTTCAATTTCGAACACGATACGCGTGATAGCAAAGTTTTACCCATGGCTGGTCGGTTTATGCGTCTAGGCTTGGAGAGAAGCGGCTTGTTTGCGTTCAACAACGTGTCGTACTCTAAGATCGTGTGGGAGAGCCAAGTGGTGCAGAAGCTTAACGAGAGCCATTCACTTCTTGTTTCTAGTCGTGCGGGCGCGCTTTTCGATTTCAACGGGTCCCGAAGTTCCATTCTTGATCGATTTAATGCTGGAGGTCCCAATGATGTACGTTCCTTCGCCTTACATGGATTGGGGCCAAAAGATAATAATTCCAGCGTTGGTGGTGACTACTTTGTAAGCGCTGGAGCCTCTTTAATTAGTCGAATTCCTAGAGTTTCTCCGGATTCTAGTTTCAAACTTCACCAATTCATCAATATAGGAAAGCTTTTCAACAATAAGCAAGAACTATATGACTCTTTTGCAAAAAATTACTCCATTGGTATCGGAAGTGGTATATTGTATAATCATCCCATGGCGCGGTTTGAGCTTAACTTCGTTTTGCCGATCAGCGCCTCATCCTCTGACTATGTCCGTAAAGGTCTTCAATATGGTGTTGGTGTCTCTTTTCTTTAGGATAAATATCAGTAAAGCAATGCATTTTGAGAAACTCAAAGCAATTGACTATGGCTCAGATTCATGTTTCTTGTGGCGTGAAGTCTTAGAAGTCATAGCAACGCATTATAGACAAAATAAATATCATTATGCTATAAACGCTAAATACAATCGTGATTTCGTTTTTCTGTTCAGCAAATGTTGTTATTTTTCTTCCAGTTCTCGACCCAGACCAGATGTTCTTTAATTACGGCGGGAATAATCAAACTCTCGATTTCAACGTTCTTTTCTCTTTGGTCGTCATTTAAACGGATCCAGTTTTCAACCTCGTCAGGAGTGACAAGCACAACCTCATTTTTTCTAGTCTGTAAAAGATTTCCAATCACCAATTGATGGTGATATCTATGAAGAGCCTGGACAGATTTTTTTATTAAGATGGTGTGATCGGTTTCAAGCTTGAATGATACAATCATGGCTTGGGGTGCCCATGAATCCACTAGTCTCCTCAAGAATTTAGGCACCTGCTCCAAATCAACTACCAATTTCCCGCTTGGTTGAGCCTGAATCTTATGTTTTGGCATTCGAGACGAAGGCAAGAAGAAGTCAGAAACAGCCGCAGCAAGGTAAAACAATGCATCAGAACTAGCCTTCTGAAGCAGCATCGAGGCAGATCTGAGAGTATATAAGTATTGATTTACCGTAGTAAAAGGCACCAAAAGCAACAGGTTAGACTTCTGAGCAGCTACATATTTTCGTAAAACTACAAGCATTGAATCGGCAAATTCCGGGTTGATTTCCACCTTATTATCTCTTTCAACCATATAGTCCAAGAAACAGTTTGTTGTGTGACTATAGTGTCTAGAGTAAGGCAAGAGTGAAAACTCACGATGCAAGAAAATGACAGCATACCCGTTTTCCAAAAAATACTCTGCAGATGTAGCACCTCTAGTTCCGGCGGAGAAATTGTCAATGAATCTAACAGTATTGTTCTCAAGAGGAACGGTGGTTCCACCACTTGTCACCAAGACAATCTTCTTATGGGTATTTTGACAATGGAAGTCAACAAAGCGATCTAATCGTGCTTCAATTTCTGGTAGATATGACGGAGCATCGTGAGTTTGGAAGTACCGATCTTCATCTAGAACCTCGGCTACTGGGAAGTCAGGAACGTTTCTGTCAATTGCAGCCTCGAAGTCGGGCTGAGACGTATGGTAGTTCTTATTAGGAGACATCGAGAAAGAGCCAGTTTGAGACTATTGGCGTTTTGTCTTTTTTATAAGTTGTGCCTTTGTTGTTTCCAATTCTTTGGTTCCTTACTTAGTATAGTGGTGTGCATCACGTGACTTAAGATCAGAGAGTTCGGAGATTTTCGTTTATTTCGGAGATTTGAATTAGGGCGGCGAGAAAAGAAGTAAAGATAAGATAGGTAATCATTGAGTTTTTGTTTGTGGGCCTTTTTTGTGTGATTTCATCTTGTGTTCTGTACTGGCGGTCTCACTAGATCTTGACCCTTTGAGAAGGAGAATTTGACTGAATGGTCGTTTTTTAGTTTGAATTTTTTTGAGGCTATTACAATTGGCATCAAATAGTGAAACTATAGATTCAAATGAGTTCAGGTGTGGAGATTTTCCCTTTTTGGTTGCAAAATGCCAATGACCAAGTATTTCACCATAGTCAAGTATTTCACCATAATCAAGGGAAATTCAGAAAATTCTCCAAATGTATATCATCGCAAAAACTATACTGCCAAAAAATATTACCAAAATATCTTTTGCTTCTTCTTTTATTCAATTTCCATTTACTTAGATGGGCTATGCACATGTGCCCCAAAAATGCTTAAATTATGTTCAGGAAATTAAGCAAGCGCATACCAACAAGTTCACAATAAAAAGGCAAATTCCAATTTTTTTGAACAACTAAAGAAGTGGTAAAAAAGTGGGCCATTCTTCACCTCGTCCTCTCTCCAAATCGTTCTTTTCTTTTCAAAAAACCCCTCATTCAGCCGTTTCAAAAAAATGCCAAATCAGACGCCGTAGAACACTAGATACAGGAATCTTTTATACACAGGATTGTTTTCCCACATTTAGACACATTTATTGTTCTCTGCACAACTCAAATAAGATATATACAGTATTGCATGAACAAAGGACTGCATATAACTAGCTCAATTCAAGATGTGTACACGCTACCATTTCTTTCTGATTTGCCTCTAGATTGAGCTGTAAAATCGGCGAACGGCGTCCAAATTTCAAACGTTTTTAATTGGACAGTTCCGTTTACCAAAATTTAAAGTCCACCCTTTTTCCCAGTTTCTCACCATCAATTTTACTCGTGGTGGCTCCATCTCTTTCACCTCGTGCCACTATCTGCAGGACTCCATCCCCAAACTTCTTCCCAGCTGATTATTTCACCTTTTAACACTTGAGTAACTTCATCGTTGTCCGTTTTATCGCGTCTGAAAGTGGTGTAGACTCCTGCGAAACCACGGAAATTCTTTCAAAAGTCCAGAACAGAAAGGGACAAAAAAAGCGAACTTTTCCGCATCTTTTTAGCGCAAGTTTCAAGGATTTAACTTGAGTTCACGTGGAACCACCTCTCTTTTGACATTTCCTTCCCAAAAAAGAGCGTCAGTCATATTCTGGTTTTTTTTCATTTCATTCGCTTGATTTTGGATCAGATTGGGTTTTCTTTTACCCTTCTTATTGCATTGTTTTCCTCCCTTTCTCATCCCCTATTGATCAACACAAAATGTCTGTCTTTTCATTCATAGAAAAAAACCAAGTTCAAATAACGCGGAATCTTCTAATGGTCCTCTACGCCAGCGACTTCGTTGGCTCAAAATATAACGTGTCGTCCCTTCACAAACACAGTAGTCGCTTCTTACATCTTCTGTACGCGATCGAGAAGGACAACGGGAAAACCGCGTACGATATTGGACCTTACGATGCATACTACGTAGCATATTGGCTCGTTCTTCTTTTGTTCATGCGTGCTATTCTCATGCAACATGTTTTTGATCCAATCGCTAAACACGTCTTGGCGATTAAGTCTGGCAAAGCACGTGTTCGGTTTGCTGAGCAGAGCTGGTCCGTAGTCTACTACTCTCTGTCGTTTGCACTTGGATTATACCTTTATTATCATTCTGCGTATTATAACAATATTGAAAATATATTCAGAGGCTGGCCGCATGACAGGATGACTGGACTATTCAAGAAATACTACCTCATATCCACGGCATTCTGGCTACAACAGGTGGTAGTCTTACACATTGAAAAACGTAGAAAAGATCATTATCAAATGCTTTCTCATCACTTTGTCACGTGTGCTTTGGTTATAGGGTCTTACTATTATTACTTCAGCCGCATTGGCAACCTTATCCTTATCATCATGGATTCTGTCGATATCTTCTTATCTGCGGCCAAAATCCTTAAATATTCCCATTTTACAACCGCATGCGACGCAATGTTTGCGCTTTTTACCATTGCATGGATCATTCTCAGACATGGTGTTTATAACTATTTGTTCTATATCTCATGGTCTCATAGTAAGGACCTTATGGCGCCCAGTAAGTGTGGTATCGATTCGCTTCAACTCAAAAGATGCTGGACTCCAACGATTCTTAATGGGTTTTTGTCATTGCTCGGTGGACTACAAATCCTTTCTTTAGTCTGGCTATATATGATTTTGAAAGTTGTAGTTAATCTTTTGAGGGGAGACAATGCTGAAGATACACGAAGCGATGACAATGACACAGATGCGGAAAATGATTCGCCAAGCAACACCCAGGCAAGCGATAAGAACATTGAAGACGACAAAAAGGAGGATATATTGACTGAAAACGGCGTCTCTAATGATGACAAAATGGGAAAAAATACTTAAGGGCAGATATATACACATACTGCAAGGTTTTAATTAACGAAATAGGCGTCAAATTGTTCTTAGTTTTTTGTTTTTATAGGATATATCGGTTATGGGTTGGCATAAGACCATTGAATAATACTTATAGAGCCAAACTATGTGTAAACATGGGAATTGATTTAAAGATTTTCATAGGCTTTGAATCATAAGAGTCATAATCTTTTAATTATCTTGAGATACAAAAATGTAAATGTACTGGCGCCAGGGAATTGTAAGTTATACCCCACAGCTAAAAAGCTAAACTAGAGTAAAGACATACAACCATCACAAAAAATCCCCATGCAACCAATGCAAATGATAATGATTTCAAAAAGCGTTCAGTCTTTGTTGGTTCGTCAGTATCAGAACCAATCAATTTATAACCAAACAATCCAGGTAAAATGAAAGATATCGCAGTAGATCCTGTGGCACCAACAACTGCTAAAACTAATGCAAATGATGTGATGGTTACTGCGGACGTGTAACCGACCAAAAGAAGAAGTGTAGTGATAATGTAGAAGGTGGTCTGTGGGAAAGGAACAACCGGGCTAGGTCTAATTGAGATTCTAGAAACGGAGGTCTCAAGCAAAGCGGAAGTTTCTGAAGATGCTTGATTTTCAGTGGTTTCAGATTGAGTTTCTGTCGAATTGTTGAGCAAGTTTGTTCTTACCCAGAAGTATATATTGTTGACAGAAATTCTGGCTGGATGGAGCATGAGTGGGAACAGGAAAATCACCATAAATACAATGGCGACACGACCTACCGTTGTAAGCCATGAATCTGGATACAGAAGAATGACGTTGCCGCCAATCTTATCTCCAAAGGTCAAGTATCCAGTAAGTCCTACCAGTATAAATAAGACAGAAGAGCAAATAACGGCGAAATTTATAAGACGTGACATTGAAGCAAGTGAGTTGTTTGCAGCCTCATTAATGATGGAGAACATGTTTTGGTGGCCCGTATATGCAAATACAATGATGGAGAACGTTGAAAAGACGCCTTGTAAGCTCTGAGGCACCAATACAATTTCACCGCGCAATTTATGTGAAACATGCCCGAAAAAGTACTCTCCAACAACCAAAAGCGCTAAATATCCTATAGACACCAAGCCGAGGATGGATGTATATTTAAGGGAATCCAAGTTTCTAAGGAATGACAAAGGCACACAGAGAATTGCAGAGGACAAAATCCAAAACAGGCGATAATGTTCCGGATCTAAAAATGGAACCGTGCTAACAATAGTGGGCATTAAGTCTCCAATGAGGACTAAGTACGAGATTGCGCAGCCGAAGCATTGGACCGCAATCGCAGTATCAAAGACAACAGAAAGTGCTGGATATGTGATTGAGCAGATGTTAAAAAAAGTTGCATGCCCCCTAGGAACAAATTGGGCTACATAAGCTTGAAGAAACAAACCATATCCTGAGGTGATGGCAGCTAAAAGAACAATAAGTACACCAAAGACAACACCGTCTGTGGCGAATGCAAGTGGGATGGACATGAGCCCTGCTCCAACGATAGTTTTGATCAATGAGATCAGTGATGAGAGCTCAGAGGCGCCATTAATTTGGGGCATCTTCTATGATATGGGGTTTTTTGAAGTGTGTCAAGGTTAGGCGATGAAAAGGACGATTATGAGAGGTGAGGAGGATTGGTTATGAGCCAAGAATCAGGGCTCAAAACTCTACTTTAATTTCGGGATCTTTTTAAAAGAAGGTTTGATTATGATCTCAATTTATAAGAGCACTGACTAAGTGTGGATCTTTTAGTAGGGCATATGGACTCCACAGTAGTAACTACAGGTCAGGGGTAAATAATTCTGAACCATGAAGTGAATTCTTCTTAAAAAAAAGAAATTATATAGAATTGTAAAGAAAACTTATATCAATTCATATGGAGGGCCATATTTCGGGTGAAGTCGCTAAGGAATACGTTCCGGGGTCCACGATAGCTCGGGTATTCCATGAGTTGGCATTTAAAAAGAAAACGACTGAAATTACACAGCCGACAGTCATACTCTGTGGAGAATATATACGACTTTTTGTCCAGGAAGCTATTCTACGGTCTAACCAGCAAAGGCTTGCGGAATTGGACGAAAAGAGAACTCAGGAAGACGTGAAACCGGAATCTGGACCATTCGAAGGAAGTGAGGTCGGCGAGGAAAACGAAGTTGCTGATGCGGAGCAAGAAGATGATTTTGATGACAAAGAATTGGGCTTTAGAGGACTGGGCGTCTTTACTCAAACAGAGTTGGACGTGCCGCCCGTAGATACGCTAGAGACGCGTCATTTAGCGGCTATTAGTGGGCTACTATTAATGGATTTCTAGAATTAGCTGGTATTTAGAAGAAAAATGTAATTCATTTTTATCAAAGTTCACTGAACGAAAGTATCTGTATAGGTTGTAACTATGATTGAACATTTACTAGGACCCAGAATCCAAAGTGAAGACCTTTTTTCTGAGAATTCCATTTAGCAGGCATTTTTGTTTCTACGGTAACATAAAATGGAATCCGTGGAAGATTCTCGGAGTCGGTTTTGCTAACAGAATACGTGAAACCAACAGATGCCCAATTAGTCCCCTTTTCGATCTGAGTCCCCTCAACAATATCTAGTTTTAATCCACCTCCTGATTGAATAGATCGTGTCAACTTTTCTGCTCGTGAAGCAGCGGTCATGTCGGTTAGAAATTGGGTGGGAATTGTCTCCAATATACCCACTTTTTCACGTCGCGCCGACACCGTAAAAGATGTAATGGGCAAGGACACACTGATTTCGGAATCAAGTTTAGAAATTGGAGTCGGAATCGTCTCCACTGTAGCAATATTTACATTTATACTGCTTGAAAGTGGGTTGATGACACTTAGAACACAGTCAACATCTAGCTCAGGGCCTGAACTCGCCAGATTCAGGACCCTTTTGGCCAATATTACAGGAACGACATCTAGCGCGAATTCCTTTTCTAGATACTTCATCAGGCGCGGGTCTATCACCGGTGTTAGGAGATAGGTACCACATGTTCGACACAGATACGATCTTTTCGCTGACAAATGCTTTCCAAGAGGTAGAAGTACAATTTTTGTGGTTTCTTCTTGAGTTTTGAATCGATTTAAATGAAAATTCTCCTTTGAAGCGAGATCTGGCGCCAAATTAGGCAATTTCATTTGATCAAGCTTAGCCTCCATCAGCCTGCTGATAAAAGGTTTTGGCGGAGCATTGCGCAACTCACGTATAGCGGTGTACTTTTCGCAAAGCTTTGAAAAGCGAGGATCTGCATTTGCACGTAAGATCTTTGACAAAGGCGCAGGTTTGGTGATCACCAATGTTTGGTATGTGTATTCACAAAATGCACACTCAAACAAAAACTGCTTCCCAGGAATTTTTCCGCTCGTTACATCAGAGGCAGTGACTGCTATTGGAGAATTACAATTGGGACATTCAAAGCAATTTTTCAGACATCGTGTAGAACCAGCTACTGAGGTATAGTCAGTCATACAGCTACAACAATACTTTGAAATAACTTCTACCTGACTGCAGTCATTACATTTGAGTATATGACATTTTGGACAAAAGTACAAATCTGGGAGTTTCAGATTTACTGTGGCTAATGACTTAGGAAGATGGGATTCCAGATCATTTCCACAAGAACAAAGATATGATGAGTTGTACAAAAGCATTGGAGCTTATGACTCATATATCTGCTTGGAGGTTACTTAGCAATTTCAAATGATTTTCAAGCAGGATCAAGTGATTACAGGGCAGATTGGCTAGAGTACACGATATAGACTTGAAAGGTAAATAACACAACGAGATGGGTGAAAAGGACGGGAAATTAAGGACATATATAGCTCCTGAGTAAATCAGAATATGAATAATAATAAAAATGGGATGGTTAGGAGAATATGGGGTATGGTTAAGGGAAGAAAAGAAGGTGGTTTGCAACCGTGATTTACGAGTGATTGCAGCCATTTGAACAAACATTTGAAGTTGCAACAAAAGGGGCAGGAATTAATTTCTTAGAACCTTTCAAAAAAAAAAAAACCAATAAATTTCAAATAAAAAATGACATTTTTATATACTTTCAATGTATTGATGTGGAGTTGACCAGGATTAGTAACAGAAAGATGCACATCCAAGAAACCAACCAAAAAATTTAGGGGTTTTCTAAAAATCCACAACAATTCTTTTTCTTTCAATTATCTCTTCGTCTTTTTTTGTTTAAAAAACTTATCTTCATCTTTTTATCAGGCAGAGAAGAGATCCAAGCCAAAAGAATACAACAAAACATCCAAGAAAAAAAAAACCAAATAGAATAAAAAATAAGCAAAAAAATAAACAGAAAATTCCAATTCAAAATTAAAACACACTCTTTCAAATGTCACAGAGTAATTCTCAGCAGCCCCCTCATCGTACTGCCCATCTGAAAAATCCAGCCATCACCTACTACTTACTCCATCATGTCTTCACCACAAAGAGAGGCATTCGCTGCTCCATCTTCGATATCACATGCTGCTCATGGCCAGGCGTCGGTCAAATCTTTGGGCGTCAAGTACAACTGTGCTCAATGTGGAGCCAGCTTTTCATTGGGAAAGACCGACTCCATCAGATGTAAGGAGTGCGGTCACAGAGTCATTTACAAAGCCAGAACGAGGAGAATGGTTCAGTTCGAGGCTAGATAGGGATTTTGGTCTTGACAAACATGTGTCATATGTATAATAAATGAAGGATCTTAAGGGAGCTTTGTATTTATGTAGTGGGTCGCCGATAATGGTCGAGCATATAAGCGTGATGTTTTGATTATTGACGCGAAGCAGGCATTTTGTTGCCATTTGTATTAGTGTTGTTTCTTCTTATAATTTTTTTTGTATGTTATCTGTAACTTGTGTTCTTCAGGTTTCACAATACTGTAAGGAAAGAGGTCTACATCCAACCGTCAACTAAGAAAGGATTAAAAGCAATAAATTTGTAGAGCTTAATCTTTATATTTGGCCCTAAAAGTCGCAAGTTAAAATCAATTTATGCTTTATTATTCGGCTTACAAAGCATACAAGAACTTATGTCTTCTCCTTAATTGATATAATCTTGCTCTAGTATTCGAAAGTATCTTACCATGTCTCAGATACTAATTCGGATCTTTTTGTAACAATCCAAGCTTTTCTTCTTTTCAGTTAAACTTATGCATCAAGTATGCCTACAGTACACCATTAAGCGCAGGGTAGGTTCGATCAATACCCTGATACTTGCAGATCAATTGAGTAAAGGAAAATACTCTCAAATAAACTCGAAATATCCGAGATCAAAGTCTACAGAATTGAATATGTGGATATGGATTAGCCATGGAAAGTAATTCAGATTATTAAGAAAGTCCACGAGTGAAAAATTATGATGATACAAATAATAAAAAACGAGGGTCGGGCCATTCGGCACATCTCAAGATCCTTTGGAATCTAGTTCGAAAGTCTTTAAAGGGAGAATTCAATCACAGCACCTAAGGTTCAAAACTTAAGTGGCTCTGTAATGAGTAAATAACCTTACTTAAAGATTTTCTTGAGCTTAGAGAAGAATCCCTTCTTTTTCTCCTTACCTTCAGGCTTTGACTCCTTCTTGTTAACAATGGTGTTGCCTTTGGTCTTCTTGGCTTCTTCAGTCAATCTCTTGGCCTCGGCAGCAGATGGGTTGATCTGCTCAATCTCATTACCGGTAGCAGAAGCAATCTTCTCGCTGATCTCCTTCACAGACTTACCACCCTCGGTCACAATGATGTCATCCTCTTCTTGGGTTTTCTTGACAGGCAAGGCATCAACCTCCTTGGTGATAATCTCTGCAGTCTCTGGAGCAGTCTCCTTCTCAGCAGTAACAGGCTCTTCAATTGCAGCCAAAGCGGCAGCAACAGCAACTGGGTCCTCGGTGGTCTCCTCAGCGTCGTGGTGTTCAACTGGAGCGGAACCAGGTGCGACGGCACCAACAACAGCCGGGTCAAGAGTCTCTGGTGCGACGCTGAGAGGGGCAACAGCCTCAGGAGCAGTTGCGGCAGCATCAACTGGGGTAATTGGAGTGGCAGTTGGCTCGACTGGAGTAGCAGTGGCATCAGCAACTGGAGCGGCAACTACAGCAGCGGCCACAGCCTCATCGGCAACCTTCTCATCCTTAACTGGAACTTGTTCGTCGTTAGTAGTCTCTGGCTCAACCTCGGAGCTGAAGACACCCTCTGCATTTTCAGGGGAGGGGGTAGTTTCAGTTTCAGAAGCGGTAGTGGTGGCAGCAACGGCACCACCAGCGGCAGCAGCAGCAGCAGCTTTCTTTTGCTTTTGTCTAGCCTTGTATTGTGTTCTCTTCAATTTCTTCTTTTGCTTCTGTTTCTCTTCAGGGGTTAATTCCGGCTCGTTAAGGGTTTTTGGGTCAACGTCTCTGACGGTTTCGAAAGCAGCTAAAGCCTCTGGGTCCTTAGGAACGAAGATTCCTGGCTCACCAAGAGTTTGTTGCTTGAGTTCCTCTTTTGGCATGACAGTAGCACTGACGTCGGGGCCTGAGGTGGAAGAAATTGGGAGAGCAGACTCTGGAATAACGTTCTGGGCAGAGAGGGCAGAAAGGGTAGAAACACTCAAAACATTGTTCTCAATTCCGTTCTCATCGCTGCCCTTGGTCTCGCTGCCGCTAGTAAGCCACTCGCCATCAACGACGTACTTGTACAAGATATCCTTGTCAGAAGGTAAAGGAACGGTCAATTCGAAAGAGCCGTCTGTCTGCTTGACCAAGGGTAAAGTTTTGTTCCATTCGTCAAAGGAACCGGTGACGATGACCTCTTTGGGTCCTGCTGGCCTGGAAAGTTAGTATAAGCAATGTTGGTATGGGCTATAGGGCCAAAGGGCAACCAAATGAAGGTAAAGAGCTGCAGAAGTGCAGAAAACGGGGGAAAAAGATGCAAACTTTGGGAGATCCTTTATTTATATATCTCATTCAATTTTAGTTCGGTTTTTCTTTCAAAGATCTCACTACTCCAGCTTTTGACTCGATGGCAACTTGCCCTGCTTGATGAGTGCTAGAACTTCCTGATCTGGATAAAAAGCACGCCCGAATTGGCAAATCTGGATATTCTTTCCTAATCGGGTAATGCCCAAGCTCTTGTTTTTTTTCTACATACCATTTGAAAGTGTAAGTCGAAGTCATTGTAAAGAATGTTCTGGGTTTTGTGGAGTGGAAGGCTTGTCAATGTTGGAAAAGAGGATATACTTAGAGTCCTGCATATTGGAGTTTAAAGTCACGTTTCCATTTTGAAACTTGTGAATGTGTCGTATGCAGGTCCTGTGGATCCAACATACCTAGCCGAGTAAAGTTAGGAAAATACGTTATGAACAAAATTGTTTTCGTGCTCAAGAAAAATTCAATTTTTCGTTTTAAGTTCTAATTTTTTTTTTGATTCTTTTGGACTTGGTTGGAGGGCGTGGCGCCGTTTTTTGATGGTGTGGATCTGAGACATTCCACCTGAAAGTTGATATGCAATAATACTTAAGATGAAAATATTTTTTTTGAGTTTCTACGAATTTCCAATTTAATTGAGTTTTCTTGTTTTTCGCTCTTCTTGAAATAATTGCGCGTTGATACATTTATTCATGTCGTCGTTGACTTTATCCTAGCTTCCCAAAACAATACAAGCATTAAATAATTCAATCTGAAATAACTTCCCCTACAATCCTCAATCCGAATGAAACTCAATTTATTTTAAGTTCGCTTTGATTATCGTTCAAAGAGCCTTTCAATGTGCTCCGTATAGGCTTTCCCAAACTAAATCAATCAAAAGTCATATTCTCAATCCTCCTTCCAAAATACACATTCAATGCTTCTAAGGAGTTGCAGCTCTCACCTTTCGCCAAAGCTATTCGGGGCCAAACATACTCATAAGAATTGGAAGAAGAACAAGAGCATGAACGGATGCAATGGCAACCAACGAAAGCCACATTCTGAAATAGTAAACTTCAAATATTTGGGACCGAGTAAAAGCCAAAATGAAAATTCCAATCAATTTGGTCATTGTGATTCCTCCCAAGACTGAACCACCCACTTTACAAAGCGCTGACGACGCAAGCATTGTCCGTCTGTCCTTGACGAGATATTCCGGTTGTCCTTCGATGTTCATAAACCCTTCGTATATTTGGTTTTCGTCTTCCTCATCAATCACCACCAAATACGCTCTGGAGATGTGCACCGTAAATTCAACGGCTAAACCTACGCATATGACAAGGTTCACGAGTGAAACGGCGTTGAGAGAGATTTCCCAAAGCGCCATAACACCGCCAATATTAATGATAATGGCGGTCACTACTGTCAACAAAAGAGTCGCGGTTCTTATCAGTCCAAGGAGGATGCCACTGACTGCCCAAATAAGGAACCCTGCAATGGCTAAAAGCGTAAATGTGAGCGATACAATCGTCTCATACTGGACGAAGAAAATGTAGAAAGGAGAAAAGGCAAAAACATCGAGGCTCTCGCTCAGGTGTGACTTGATCTCATCAACTATTCTCAATGCATTCTTATAGGCAACAATGAAGTCATCTTGCGATCTTAAAGGCTTGTGACTAGTTCTGAAATAACTGCTATTAATTTCCGTTTCATTGTAACTGATAGATGCTGAATACGGAGCTTTTCCGCCCAACGGACATGGATCACTTGGCTCCGTAATCCACTGTCGGAAAAACTTCATAAACTCCACCCCAGTGGGGAACGCCTCCATCAGAATATTATACGGAGGTGAATGATCAGTGAAGCAAGGCACACATTGTCTTGGCGAGGCAAACGGTGAACAGAATCGCTCAAAGATTGCTGTTTTTTCAAATCGACAGCATTGATCGAGGTCTGGGTTCATCCAATTGAAAAAATCATCAAGCCAACTAGACGCTGGTTCTGCAATTGTGGAGATTTCGCCTCTTTTGAACTCCTGTTCCAAAATATTGGCAATAGAGAACTCCTGGCAAGTTGAAAATTTACCGCAAAATTCCTGTTGCGCTGCCCTTTGTGTCACGTCAGCATCTCTTACCACGAAAAAAATCGGAGGACCTACATTCAAATACTGATATACAGCGTTGAAGTAGTCCACAAGATACGAGTCCGCAGGCAAGGCCAAACGCTGGTCTAGACCCAATTGGATAGATGGAAGGAGCGCCAAAGACACACCAAGCCATACCAAAAAGCCAGTAAATATTTTTCGTTTGTTTGATGGTTTAAGAAGCCACGGGGTATACTTAGTTTTGATAAACAGCGAAAAGTCATACTCAATTGCCTTTGTAGACTCCAGAAGCAGAATCTGGTTCTCTACAGTGATCCATGGCGCACAATCAACGCGGCCTTCTTCGAGTCGCTTCTGGTCTATTGCGAGTAAGGAAACAAAGAGTGTCATTTGAAGAAGGAAGTTTATCAAAACGGCTCCCGCAGAATAAAGCGCAAAGTTTCTTACCGCTGGCATCTGAACAAATGATGCAAGAAGAAACATCAGAAGCTGAATTATGGCGCTAATAAAACACGAGGGTCCAATTCTCTGCATCGACATGGCTA
The DNA here is from genome assembly GCA_030569455.1 of Australozyma saccharicola. Classification (NCBI taxonomy): domain Eukaryota; kingdom Fungi; phylum Ascomycota; class Pichiomycetes; order Serinales; family Metschnikowiaceae; genus Australozyma; species Australozyma saccharicola. Next base: position 45,533 of record JAJMKW010000047.1, on the reverse strand, counting down.
TTCTTTCACTAATCTCCATGCGGGTGTATGATTCACTTACCACGTGAAGTTCATGAACAATTAAAAAGATATTGTCAACACCAACAGCTAAAATCAAAAATGGGATAACTTCAGCAATAATGAGCGTTGACTTGATTCCAAAGAATGCACACAATCCCACAGATGAAGCCACAGCTACAAGGATAATGATAATTCCGAACAGACCCAATTGAAACCGTGTGCGCACCAAATGAGACTTATCAAATGACGTCGGAATGCGCCCTCCAAGCGCTATGGATGCGTATAAAAACATAGCCAAGTATGAAATCACGACGATCTTTATGTCGGTATTAGTCGACCTATTGAGCTCCTCTTCTAAAGAGATTTCTGTGCTAAAGGATATTTTCAAGTCTGGCCTTTCTTGTTTAATTTTTCCAATCCATTTTTGCAAGGCCTTCTCGTAAGAGGCAGCCATCTTAGTATAATGCTCGTCTTTAGAGTGGCTGTTTATCAACAAGGTAATGGCAAAGGCTTCTGAATGCAAAACATCATCGCTTGAGAAAAGAATGTTGGGTTTTAAAGGTTGCTGAAACGTGGGGAGACAATTAACTGGAGAATTGGCGCAGGCGGCAATTTCTTTATCCCAATTTCCCTTGTTTAAATATGCGATATTTCCTTGGAAATACTGAGTAAAGGATTGAATAGCACACGTCTCATTGAGTGGCTTGAAACAGAGAGAATCTAATAACACCTTACGTCCCTTTTCATCGGACAATTCCTGCAATTCAGCCTCCTTTTCAAACCACCATTGGACAGTTTCCCATGAAAGCACTGGCTGCGACGGATTAGAATTACTAACAATAATCTGCTCAATTCTAAACCATTCTCCAAACTCGGATTCAAAGAACTGAAGGTTTTTAAGAGCTGGTTCATTTTGACTAACCCATAAATTGACAGGCTGTGTTTCCCACTCTAATTGAGTTATTCCAGTACAACAGAGCCCGGAAATTATAAGAGTACTCACAATCACAACGGCAGGATGACGAGAGCAAAAAAGAGCTAAAGAATAGAATCCATTTTTTAAAAATGTTAAGATGAATTCTCGTGCACGGATGGTATACACATACATAGGGCTCAAACCTATGATCTCCGAGGATTCTGGCGATGAAAAGTGGCTGATCTCCCCGTTGGTAAGTTCGGAATCTCGAAGGTCACCAGAAAGCATTTGGTTAAGTCGCTCAAACTGTCTTCTTTTCGCCCGCGCTAAGTATACATGATAAGCGCCTATCGCGGCGAAAATCACAAGCCAAACAAGAATGACCAGAAACGAAAAGCATGGGATTCGAAGAATTTTACATTGTTTTTGAAAATCTTTAAAGTCCGGAAGCGTTGGGCACGACAATGGACAATCTGAACAAGCACATTTATATAATGGATCATCACAAGCTTTTATATCACCAGAATTTAGTTCAAATGACGAATTTTTTGGGAGTTCGTACTTGTAATTTATTTGAAAGGGCGAGCCGCCCAAAAGAGGCTTTTCGTCACCCAAAAACTTCAAAAATTGTGAATAGTTCTTGGCGCCGCCTCCGATAAGGTCCATAGCGAAGCCATTTGTGGCGGAAAACTTAACGTTTTTACAAGAGTCATAGAATTGAGACGCATATTCAGGATCTGTGAAGATTGAGAGCTCGCTTACGATCTCCTTCCCTGTATCAATGGCAGTTCCAGTTTTGGTAACCTCTACAAATGAAGCCTGGTCAGGAGCACAGGTGAACTTACAGAAAAAATCATAAAAGTTCTTACGACAGGCAGGGCACGAGCTTATTAAAGGATCGACTCGTTTTAAGTTCAGTTCTAGCGTGACCAATTGATCATGGGAGCAACATAACCCCATATCAGCAGAAAATTCAGGTCCACAGACCTTATTCAACAATTCGACTGTTTCTTTCGTTGGAATTGGGGCTTCTATACGATCAACGCAAGGAAGCAGAGCTCCGAAGACGGATTTTTTTCCACAATTGCCATAAATGGCACATTGGCCTTGCTTTTGGCTTGCCACAGCAGAGACAAATGTGAAGGTCCACGAAAGAAGCGACCAGCGCATGATTTATAGAGGAAGGCGATAAAAGTATGTTTTTTGAAGTCTATTTGAGTCAATTGGCAAAAGTTTTCTTTTTTTTCGAGTGGTTTCTGCCGAGATAGACAAGATAAGGGAGATAAGTATGGGGTATGGAAGCTATGTCAACGAAGCAGATGATAAAGCTCAGAAAGGAGAAATTGCAAAATATTTTTAAAATTCTGAAATTTAATTCGGTTGTCTTTCGTTTTGTTTCGTTTTGTTTGCTGTAAATTTGGCCCATCAAGTATTCCTATATTAGTCTTTTCTGTTACAACTTCTGTCACCCAAATTAGCCGTCTACCCAGTCAGAAACCAATAAAAAAATTCCTCGAATCTCCGAAAACAAATATTTTGAATTTTATTGTACATGATCGTCTTTTGAATAGAGCGACGCGTGTGATGGCATCTCATCACTTACACGGATCATAGCTCAGAAGTACATCAACAACTAAACTCTAGCTTCCCAAACCTTAGACATATACTTGTATATACAAACTTTCTTTCCCCCATCCACTGAGAATCCGAAAGAATGTTAATTGGAATCTCTGGCACGCTTTCCTCAGGAAAGACAGAGGTGGCCAAGTACCTCATGAAACAGGGCTTTAAGCTTATAGGCATTGAAGCGGATGCTCCCTCAGAAACACCGTCTGCAGCATCGGACCTTGAATTTTACAATTACCCTACCTTTGATGTGCTTCTTGATGACGTTACTGCCAATTGGCGCTGCAACTACGTGTACCTCCCCATTGATGACTTGGATGTTCTTCAAAAGCTACAGAAACGACCATTCTTTCTTCATGTATCTATAGATGCGCCAGTCAGCTTGCGTTACATGCGTTCTTGCCTTAAACGGGGAGATGATGCGATTTCCGTCAAGGAGTTTGTAGAGCAGTCTGATGAACTGCTTTTCAACCCGCAAAACCCCTTAATTCAAATTAATAATCTGGCAGACGTGAAAATTATTAACACTTCCGAGTCAATTCAAAGTCTTTATGCAAAATTGGCCGAATTAGACTTGACTAACTTAGAGAGACTTAGGCCAACATGGGATGCCTATTTCATGCGTCTAGCGGACTTAGCAGCACTCCGATCCAACTGTATGAAAAGACGCGTGGGCTGTGTGATTGTGCGCGATAATCGTGTTGTTGCAACCGGATATAATGGTACACCAAGACACTTGACCAACTGTAACGAGGGCGGATGCTCTCGATGTAATCAAGGTCAAGGCAGCGGCGCGTCTCTTTCAACATGTTTATGTTTACATGCAGAGGAGAATGCGTTGCTTGAAGCTGGTCGGGACAGAATTGATGGCGAAAAGTCCATTTTGTACTGTAATACTTGTCCTTGTCTTACATGTTCCATCAAAATTGTTCAAAGTGGAATCAAACAGGTTGTATATGCACAAAGCTATTCTATGGATGAACATGCGCATCGTGTGATGAAGGAAGCCAAGATTGTTTTACGACAATATCTTCCACCAAAACAAGGAATCTTTATCTGATAGAATGTTGAAATTACATAAGAATGCATAACTAGACGAAATAAACATATGATATCTGAAGACTTCGGAATCCTCAATCATCGATCGTTTTTTTCATAATATCATAAAAAACGCAGTCCATTTTTTTTGAGAAAGTTTACGATACAAGTCTCTAAAAGCCATAGCAAAACAGATTCACGAAACTTCCATTAATCAAGTCTCCTTGAAAATATATGGTCCATCTTTTTCAATGCTGTCAAAAGCAATTTTTTCTATGGTTTGTCCATCAACAGTTAAAGAAGCTTCAACCTTGTCACCTGGCTTAACAACACCAACACCTTTTGGAGTACCAGTCAAAATTAAATCACCCTTTTCCAAAGTCATTATGCTAGACATGTGACTCAAAATCTTATGAATTGGAAACAACATCAAGTTGGTTTTGTCACTCTGTCTAATTTCTCCATTGACAGATAATTCCAATTGAACGTTATATGGATCAGAGATTTTCTCCTTTGGGACATAGTTGGAGACAGGCAAAAATGTATCGAAACCTTTTCCGATTGACCAAGGAAGTCCCTTCCTCTTAGCTTCGTCTTGAACATTTCTTGCAGTCATATCAATAGTAAGCGCATAACCATCGATAGCCTCCAATGCCTCTTCTGGAGAGAAAGTCTCAGGCAAATTTTTCAAATCCTTATTTAATACAAATGCCAACTCCACCTCATGGTGAACTACGACTCCTCGAGGTACCAAAAAGGGGCCACTGTTGGGTTTAAGAACCGACAGAGATGGCTTCAAGAAGAAAAAAGGCTGCATTGGTGCGGCATTGTTGAGCTCTTTGATGTGAGCAGCATAATTGCGGCCAATACACAAGATTTTTTTTGCTTTATCGATGTATTTGGTTGACATTTGTTGATCCAAAGTGAAAAATTATCCTGTACCAGAGTATGGGGTAATGATAAGAGGACCCGGAGTTATATATATATGAAGCTATGACTAATACAAAATAAAGTAAAACTTGATTTGAATCGGTTTAATTGTAAAATTATTCCGGGTTTTTTTTTTTTTGATTTCTGTCGTTTTTACTCATTATTTCCGAGTCATGGTCTCACCTCGGCCGAAGGAAGTGACGAAGTCCGGTCAACAACTACTAAGTCTCATGTGTGGAAAAATCGAAAGGATTTTTTGAGAGATCCTGTGTTTATAGCGGGAATGGCTTTAACCTAAACGAATCTAATTAAGGGCTCATTTAAGACCGAAAGACAGACATCCTTTAGCCGATTTCGGAGCCATTCCAGCGCTCACAATTACCTTTCAAAACGTCACCTCTTTCGAAACAATAACCTCTATGAAACTGAGAACTACAGAAACAATAATCTTTTAAAACAATCCTCTTAATTGCAGTTTCAAATCAGGTACCGGCTTTCCATTTGCTACGCCGATGTTGATGTGCTATATTTCAAATCGCCGCCCAACACCGCCGTACCTTTAAAAACATCGGCGGTACCGTCGAATTAATGCCCCGGACATGTTGTTTTCCACGCTGTAGCGCTGTCTAAAATCTAGAGTCCAAATTACGAATGGCTGAATGCCGTTCCGCCAAGGCAAGTTTGTATTCGATGACAGCGTAAGAGAATACCTATTGAGAATTCAAAACCAATAAAAACCAATAGAAATTAGAGACAAATTGGTGAAAATCATAACTTGAAGAAACCATTTAATTCAACTTCACTAAAATTATTATCCCAAATCCGTTTGTGTCATTGACATGCGGGATTTGATTTTTATCAAAAAGATCTACGGTATTCCTGTACATAGAGCGGGTTATGAGACAGTGTGCCGCTAATTTGCCGCATACAGCCAATAATATCTTTCAAAGGCCACAGCTGCCTTTCAAAAAAGCGTGATTTTTTATTAATTTTATAGTGTGTACCTGAATAATGTAGAAAGAATCGTCTAATCTCATGGGGTTTCGAAGTTTTTGGACTTCTGTAATGAGATTTTTAAGTCCCAATTACGAGCGCGAATGACTGAAATTTGTGCAGAAAACTCGGCAAAACCTGCAAAAACCCACATACCAATGCCATTTCCAAATTGTTTCCACCCCTCACATTAATTTCAATATAACTATGGCTACAATCTTTTGGGAATTGTTCATTGTCACCGGTGGTTTTGTGAAACCTGCATATAACCTGGTTGCCGCATTGGTTACCTTATTCAATCCCGAAAGGGCATCGCACCCTCAACTGAACAAAACTATCAATTAATTCCATGAAGAGCACTTCTATGAAATAGCTTTTTGGGGATTCCATAAAGAACTTTTAAAAAATCATTGACTTGAAAAGAAAATAAAAAATCATTGGAATTTCCTCCATTTCCATCTCCCCTAGTTCAAATACTGGTTTCCATAAAGAAATTCATCGGTGCATTAGCTGCAGAACTGATGGCCGAGATAACCTTCATATTCATTACCTTATTTAGCTTATATACCGTTTTATTCTGTGTATAAGGCCATGCAGGCGGTTTGAAACACTTTGTATCCCATTCTCGCCATTTGATTGGTGCATGTGACCGAATGCTCGGACCGCGTCCTGTAATTTTAATTCTATGCAGTATTATATTTCCCATCACGTACCGCGCCTGCATCCAAAAAACCGGTTCGTCTGTATATATAAGTTGCAAAATCCATGCCCATAATTTTTTATCGAATCGGTTGATTTCTACAAGAGACGTACGCCAACGAGCCTCCAGTTCACCCCCCTTTTATCCCTAACCCTTTGGCTTTCTGTTTGTTCTTAGCTCGAACCTTTCTTCTCAAAAACCCTCTGGACGGCTATAATATTTCTTTTTTAGGTAACCTCTCGAGCCTTTCCTCATACTGAAATCACAATGGTTAACGTCTTTAACGTTCAAATCTTCTTTGTGGTGTTCAGAGAGTCCCTTGAGGCTGTCATTATTGTGTCAGTTCTCTTGGCCTTCTTGAAACAAGGTCTTGGTGGATCTGCTGATGATCCAGTCGTTTACAAAAAATTGGTGCGACAAGTTTGGGTAGGTGCGATATTGGGTGTCTTACTCTGTTTAATTATTGGTGGTGCTATGATTGGTGCTTTTTATGCACTTAAAAAGGATCTTTATGCTAAATACGAGGACTTGTGGGAGGCTATTTTCTCCCTTATTGCAGCTATCTTGATTACCATCATGGGTCTTGCCATGTTACGTATTAACAAGATGAAGGAGAAATGGAGAGTCAAGTTGGCTCAAGCTTTGGTCAAGAAACCTGAAGGTAAAAAGTGGGGCGGTCTTTCTCACCTTACAAAGAAGTATGCTATGGCTGTTTTACCATTTATCACTACTTTGAGAGAAGGTTTGGAAGCTGTCGTTTTTGTAGGTGGTGTCGGTTTGTCTTCTCCTGCTTCTTCTTTCCCACTTCCTGTTATTACCGGTTTGCTTGCCGGTATTCTTGTCGGTGTCATCATGTACTACACTGGTTCCACTGTCTCTTTGCAGATTTTCTTGATTATTTCCACTTGTTTCTTATACTTGATCGGTGCTGGTTTGTTTTCTAAGAGTGTTTGGTTCTTTGAGAATTACTCCTATGGTAGAGCCACTGGTGGAGATGCTTCCGAAAATGGTTCTGGTCCAGGTACTTACGACATTAAAAAGTCTGTCTGGCACGTTAACTGTTGTAATCCAGAAACAGACAGTGGTTGGGGTATTTTCAATGCTCTTTTGGGTTGGCAAAATTCTGCTACTTACGGTTCCGTCATTTCTTATAATGTCTACTGGATTGCAATTATTATTGCTGTTTACTGTATGTGGTACGAGGAGAAGACTGGACACTTGCCATTTATGAAGAACCTCACCGCTCAACAACTTAACCCAATGTACTACATAAAGGGTAAGAAGAAGACATTGTCTAAGACCGAGAAGGAAGCTTTGTTTGCTCAAGTTAAAGCACAAACTGCTTATACTCAACAGTCAGAAGAGTCTTCTAATGACATTGAATTAAAGAACGTGTCATCTGCCAAAAAGCAGAATGAACACGTTACTGTCGAACACTAAATGTTTCTTAATACGGTTCAAGATTAATATTCAAATCTCATTAACACACACACACACACACACACACACACACACAACCTCAAGTGGGATGAGAATATTTTTCGGAATCAAACAGAAACTTTCTAATTTAAAGGTCGAGCCATGTTTTTATAATAGGGGATATAGGGATTTAGTTTGTTTTCAATATCAGGGTTAATTTTTGGTTCATGTGGTTTTTAGGTGAATTAAAGCTCTTTTTCTTAAAAGCTGTACTGGCATCTTCTATTTCGAACTTGTTTCTTGTCTCCATGACCTCAAGAATATTTACATGTTGAATTCATTAAATCACATATGGATAAATTTGGTGTACCTATGAAGACATTTATAAATCAAACTAAATAATTCAAGTACTTGGAACCGATTCCGTAGCCTTTTCAGCATTAGCGATGGCTGCCGTGTAAGCCAAAGCCCAAGTTCGACTTTGACCGCCGTCCAAGTACTTTTTATCAAACGAAGGAGACGAAAAGAATTCATAAGCAGACTGTCCGTCGTAAAGGGCGCGATTCATTTGCAAAATTCCTGCCCAACCGTCTTCCACCTTTAAATCTTTGAGTAGCTGCTCCCATTCTTCCTTAACAAACTTCTTACCTCTCACAATACCCGAAGCTGGAGTGATTGGTAACATGTTGATTCCATGAATGTATTCTCTGTTCGTTCCAAAATAAGTAGTGTAGTCTACTTTGTTCTCGAATAAAATTCCAGCAACCTTATTCTTGCGTAAGAACGGGTACATGACTTCATTATCGTCTGCCAAAAGGTAGTACAGATTCATTGCACGCTTTTGAATTTGCAACATTAAATCTCCTCTCAATTCCATGGCAGGATTGTCGGTCACTTGTCCCCAAAGCTTCATTGCATATGAGAAGTGGTAGTCCTCAGAGGTAGACTCTTGATCTTTCGAATCTTGACTCTCAAAAAGACCCTTAGCCCATGAATGACCATTATACCAGTCGAACAGTCTCGATTCGGGAAAATTGCCATCATTGCGTGGGTTGGCGACGTCTTTCACCAAGGCATTAATCCAGTCCTTGTTCTTTCTTAAGAATTCGCCCGATTTATCAACGCGAGCCATAATTGCGGCAGCATGAACATAATAACCATAATGAAAATGATGGTCGTTATACAATCCGGACCCAAACTCATCCCATAAGTGTCCATGAGCTGAAGAGGAAGTAACTCCTCCCCATGTCTTATCGAAGTTCAAAGGAAACTTAACCTTGCCGTCGCGCAAGTCGTCAAACGTCGATTGCATCACATCAAGCAACTGTTGCGTCAATGTATTATCTTGCACAATGTCGTTTAAAACATACAAGATTTGAGCATACTTGTCGAGGGCTTTCCCTCTGAAATACCCGTTGTCATTGCTCAAAATCGTTGACTTGATATCATGATCACTAATTTCAGATACAGCAGTTTGACAAATCTGTTTTACTTGATCGCCAGTGTATGAAATTGAAGTTCCCATTCCTTCTACCCACGGGTTCCATTGAACGTCCAAGTTAAGTTTCTCGTTGAACTTCAACTCGGGAGTCAAAAACAAATTCATCATTCCCTTGGTAGCCGAAGGCAATTGAATACCAGTGAACTTAGTCTTTATCGAGGGATCCAAGGTTTCTAAATGGTGAGGCAAGGCAAATACAAGAGGTGTTTGGAACATAGAAGAGCCCTCACTGAAATAATTGATCGAATAGCTAGCGTTGGAGCCGCCGGCATTACCAGATAATTGTGCGTCAATCAAATACTTACCAGCGCTTTGGTGGTAGAACCCGTCCAAATTTCCAGCTTCTTCTCCTCCTGCTGCTGGTGCCGCTTGAATAATAAGTCCATCAATGCTTCCAGAGCCAACGATTTGGTTTCCTTGAACGGAAAGCAGGAAAGGGACCCCGGCTGTCGGAACAGTTACAAATATTAACCATTCATTGCCAGAACTATATTTTACACGATATGTGGTTGTTCTTGGTGTATAGTAAGCAATACCTTCACTTACAAAGGATTTGATTGATCCTGAAGTTGCCAAACGAGGAACTAAATTGCCATGATATATAGCACTGACCATACCCATTCCTTGAACTAAAGGCATTTCTATATAGTTGGCACCCATATCTTTCTCTGGTGATATGTTAACCTTCACAGACATAGACCGGGGATGAGTAACTGTCAAATGGCTATGCTTAGCATCAATGGAGGTTGCTGAGAAAATAATGTCTGGCATAAATACAGGGTTATAAAAGTATCGAGTTCCACCCGTATTGGAGAGAGGCCCTTGGACAACTTTATCTGCTCTGGTGACTTGAGCACCATATCCAAAGTGCTTAGTACCATCCCAGTAAAAACTATACGGATGGGTGAAGGTTACATGGTTTTGATTTCCAACGAGTAGATTACCGTAAAATTTGTTTGTTTGAATGGGCAAATCATTGTTTTTTACATTTTCAGGTTTGGCCAAAGGCAGATCTCTCTTCGTGAACAATGTTCCTGGATCTACGTTATCAATCTCTTTAAACAAGTCTGGTACTGCAATATCTCTGGGTTCAGATACTATAATTCTTGCCGGATCTGAAGCCTTTTGTTGCTTAGAAGATGAGGCTGATGGAGGGGATTTCGAACTTGCACTGACAGATGCATTCGATTTCACTGTGCTTGATCTGCTTGATGAATGACTGCTTGCAGAGAGCGGTTTGATTTTCGAAAATGTCGTTGAATTTTGGTGAGTTTTCAGGATAGAGATACTAGAGTGTCTTGTGGCTATTGAAAGCGAAGTTGAGTACTTTGAAGCCAAAGAAGCACTCATGGATGTTGCGTTGTTCAAATGCAAAGATGTGCCAGTAGCTTTTATACTTGAGTGCCCTAGAGTTTTGTTATTAAAAGAGGGCGCGCTGAAAGACAGAGAGTTGTGTGGGCTCAAGGACGTATAGTCCTGTAAGCCCGAGTGGGCAGTATTGTTCAGACTCATAGACGTAAAATTACTTGGCTTTAAACTTGAAGAATTGTTTGGACTCAAGGACGTAGACTTACTTGGTCTGGAAATTAAAGAGTTATTTGGGCCCCGATATGTAGAGTTATTTGATCTTAAGGACGTAGAGTTCTGCGACTTCGAATCTGGGGAGTTATTCGAAATTGTTGCTGCAGATACTTCATAGTTTGAAAGTGAATAGCTAGGACGGGTAACTTGTGGTGCCTTGTTTGACGAATTTGTGTTCAAAGAAGTAATGCTAAAGGACACATTTCTCGACGAGTAGAAAGATTGTAATGAAGAAGCCGTTCTTGATTTTGAAGGACTTGCATTAGTCATATTGAGTGAAATCTTTGTGGGAATAGTTAAACTACTTTTGCCCAGACTACTGCCCGTCAATGCTAAGCTCAGCAGTCTCCCAGAAACAGTCCCATTTCTCTGCTTAGTTGAAGGCGATGGTATTTGAGAAGTGTAAGGACTCGTGTAACTAGTGAGACTGGCGTTACTCAAACCCCGACTTGAAGACTTGGTTGTGGTTTTCAAACTTTGTGAGTTCAGATCGAAGGAGACAGTGGCATTCTGAGATTTGAATCCCGTCTTCGTGGAATTTCCACTTTTGATAGAGGTTCGGCTAAAAGAGATTAAAAAAGCAGACCCCAAATCAGAGTTGTTGGAATTGGGGACGGTTGAGTCTTGAAAGTCAGTCGAATTTGTCAAAGAACTAGCAGAAGCCGTGTGTAACTTTTTCGAAGTAGAGTTTAAGGAAAGGGAAGAGCTAGAACTTCTCAGACTTGAACTCTTTCCAGTTTCATTGGCGCTGACCATCGAAGTGCTCAAAGTCGAATTATTAACACTAGCTGAACTTGCCATGCTAACAGCACTCATCGAACCAACAGAACTGACAGCAACCAATGAAGTCAACGAACTTTCAGTTGTCGAATTTTGAGAAGCTGTTCTGTTACCACTCAGACTTTGTATCACAGAGGAAAAAGTGCTTTGCCTGTAAGCTGTAAGGCTGGGTGAGTGGTGGGTGCTTAAACGGCCTGTCGTAATTGAGAGCCCACTCAATGGTGCAGTTTGTGATTTTGAAACTGAAGATGGCTTTGAAAATGATGAATGCCCCATGCTACTATCGTGAGAGGTCCCCGTGATCTTTGGTTGAGTACCATTTTTGAATCCAGAATGACTGAAAAGCGAACTTCTGCTCGATCTAGAAAAGGAAGAGGAAGTTAGGGAATGAGCTTGTGGGCTCGAAATTTGCAGAACATAACTTGAGCTAAACCTCGCAGAGTCCGGAGCACCCAGCGTGACCAGGGTTTGTTTTGAGGTTTGACGAGCAGGTTTTTTGGAGGGTTTGACTCTTTGTTTCAGTGACACCGTTTTTGAGGTAGGTTTCAGAGCTTTTGAAGTTGAATGTGAGGTCTTTAAGCTGCTACTTGCACTAGTAGTCGAAGACTTTGACGTTCTTTCATAGGAGCTCGAAGTCCTGGTGGTCCATTTGTTCGACGAGCTTGTAGAGATACTCTTTATGTTCAGAAATCCTTGGCTCTGGCTCTGGCTCTGGCTCTTACCTATCAAACTTTGGCTACTTCTCGCATCCAAACTAATTTGGCTTGAACCACTAGTAATGGTGTTAATAGTTGCAAGTATCGCGCTGCTTGTGAATGGATCTGAAATTGTCAGATTACTTTGGCTATCTGTAGTCGTTTTAGGGCCATGCTTTTGAATATTCGAGGCGGATTGACCCAAATACAAATATTGAGCCGACGAGGTGCTGGAAATTTGGGCGCCGCTAACCTTGGACACCAGCGCAATTGACATGTGAGGGTCAGAGAGCTCGTTGGGCAATTTTTTACGCTCAGTAGTCAGTCCTATACTCATAATTGAGGTTGAAGGAGAACTGTGACGTTCTGATTTATTGTAATCACCTGCACTGCTTTGAAATGACAGAGCCAGTTGGCTTGGACTGTGCCCATGCTTATTAGAAAGCGTGCTATATGGGTACGTAACATTTTTAAAAAGGGGTTTGTTGACATCGGCAAATTCTGACATGGTTAACAGCTTTTGCACGTCAAATGAGCCTGATCCGCTTCTAAAACCTACATGGTCTGGGTAAGTTGTACTGTCCGAAATGTCTTTGTGAGCTTCAGTCGCTTCAGCCTTATCATTTTCTTTGAAATTTCCAGAATTTGTCGCAATGCTTGCACCTTCCAGTCTATAGACCTTAGTATGTGAAACAGTGGTATCTTGATATCTGTGAACATCGGAGCCGGAAACTCCTTCAAAATCTTCAAGCTTGAAGGAAGAGTCTGTTGAAGTACTAGCAGCGTCAATCTTGTAGATGTTGGCTTCCGTTGGTCTAGAATATACATTGGCTTTAGAACGAAGTGGGTAGTTTAAATTACTTGCTTCATCACCATTTATGATAATTGCAATATTGCTTGACTCAGTTGGCAAGGTGCTTGTGGTAGTTGAAGAAACTAACAGTGGTGTGGCAGCTGCTTGAGCTGAGGGCTCAAAACTTGTCTTGGTTGAAACTGACATGGCTTGATGTCCCCCAGCCGACTTAAGGCTTAATAAGTGGTTAGCTTTTGAAACTATCTGCTTGTTTGATTCCGAATCAACGCTCAAACTCCAACTACTTGGCAAAATAGAGGTTCCACCATTTACTGTAGTCTCAGTGAATAATATATTTAAACCATTTTCGGCAACTCTGCCATCCAGAGACATGAATGTGGGAGATAAAAAGTTTACTGTCGTGAAAAGTGTTGTTGTAATAGGAGCAGCCTCATCAAATACTGGCTGTATGATCTGACAGCCACTGCAACTTCTTCCTAAACCAACATCGTTTGAGGGGATAGTTGACGTAATAGTGACATTCTGACAAGCACCCAGCAGACAAGAAGACTTCGTCGTAGTGGTCAAAGCATCACAATTTGTGGTTGAGGATGTTGGTATCTCAGTGGTGTAAGTTAACATTTGACAGCTTCCAGAATTACACAATGTGCGAGTCCGAACTAGAGTCCTTTTCATAGTTGTGGTCTTTTCATCTTTTGCACCCCCTAAATTACCCTTATTTTCTTTTGGAGAGCCCGAACTCTGTGCTTTTGAATACGACTGAGTAGTTTGAATCAGGTGGCACAGTGAGGCGTCACAAACAGTCTTTGGCGAAGAGTTAGGATTACCACTTCTAGTTTTATCCTTGGCATTCTCTTTGGAATATGTATCGGGTGCATTCACTTTGGTTGCAATCGGCTGCAAAGGTGTGCAATCCAGGGGAGTAACATAAACAAGAACGACAGGGAATCCTGTTGCTGCAGTCACACACTCACTAATACCCAGACATGACTTTTCAAATTGATTAATTATTCCCTTGAAAAAATCATCTGTCACGTAAGAATGTTGGTGTACGGTAGTTGTCATAATTGAACTGAAATTTGCAGCCGTTCCGCTTTCGGTAATACCTTGTGCAAGGCTGGCCGAAGCAGACAAGAAAAACAATAAAAGATGTCGCTTCATTCCTTTTCCACTCAATTAATAATTAATTTCAAATGAAAATTCGCTCGATTCTACTCAATTTATGTAAATCGATGCAAATTCAGATCTGCAAATCCATGCTTTCCATTCGGGCGTAAAACTTACCTTTCCATTGATCAACTTCTGGAAAAGGTATTGTTTCATTTTTTAATGCATTATGTACAGTTTTTCGGTTATTGTTTAACAACCAGAGTACAGGCAGTTTCAGCGCCTAGGAGAACAACAACGCCAAATGTTTGAGAAATCCAATTACAAAAAGCAAAACTCGTCAATGCAAGATTTCTAGGGTCACAAAAAATCTTACAAACTATTAAAGTTCGGTATTTGAAAGTCAGCTATGTAGAATTTCAACCTCATGGAAGTTAAAATTTAACGGCAGGTATTGCCAAAATGATCTGAGGCTGCGCCTCTTTTGTCTCTAGCGGTTTCCCTGTCAACCAATTTGATCGACTCGAATTTGTTTTTCGGAGGCTAGAAAAATATCTTTACTTCGAAAGTTGAAACTGGCTGTGGTTTTACGAACCAAGTTACATTGACGATCTCTATCCTGTTTTAGACTGACGTCTTTTGGAGTAATGAGACTAAAGCGTCCATAATCTTAAAATTGTCTTGAATTGAGAAGCGCTGAATAACATTTTCATTGATCCAAAACAATGGTAGGTCATTGTGGATGGTTTCAAGTGTGATTTTCGTAAATCTCTTGATTTAGTCCTGGATATAAATAAAGAAATTGAATATTTTATGAATCAAAAATGGCCATTTAGCAATGAAGGGATATGAATTAACTTTCAAAAAATAGTAAGGAATATATACAAGTACTACTAAAAATTATTCAGAAATGGTTTCGTGGTCTAGTTGGTTATGGCATCTGCTTAACACGCAGAACGTCCCCAGTTCGATCCTGGGCGAAATCACTTCTTTTTTGCTTTTTTTCTTGAGTCTCTTCTTAACCATTAAGTTTTCATAGATTGCTACGAAATTTTGCAAGATTTTGATATCGTTTTTGATGCCAACCTCCTTAAAGGTCAAGCTACCATTTCTAGCTAGACCCACTTGTTTTATTACGCCCTGATCTCTGCAAAGGCTATCAGATTTTTCTCCTTTTTTAAATTATCAAGATTCTTTTTTATTTTATTTTGAAATTACTGTCTAGCGTTTCATATCGACGGATTAGGCAGTCGTAGACTGGCGCGTACTTCCTATTACGGCTGCTGACAGATACTGGTAGGGATCCACAGTTTAGAACATATATAACCTCCAGCATACTCCTTTATTCCTTAACTTTTTCTCTTTTTCGAACTTAAAAAAATCTAATTATCAATTGACATAATTTCAATTATGGCAACTTCTGTTTTCGTCTCCGGTGCCACTGGCTTTATCGCTCAACATATTGTCAAGCTACTTCTTGAAAAATCCTATAAAGTTGTTGGATCAGTCAGATCCACGGCCAAAGGCGAGCATCTTACCTCATTGTTCAAGAACCAGAATTTCTCTTTTGAAATCGTTGAAGATGTTGAAAAAGAAGGTGCTTTTGACGAGGCCTTGATTAAACACCCAGAAGTGACTGTGTTCTTACACACCGCTTCCCCATTCCATTTCAAAGCAACAGACATTGAAAAGGAATTGCTTAAGCCTGCCGTGAACGGTACTAAGAATGCTTTGGCTGCCATCAAAAAGTCCGCTCCTCAAGTAACAAAGGTGGTTGTGACGTCTTCTTACGCTGCCATTTCGACTGCCTCTAAGGAAAGAGATTCTAACCATGTTAACAACGAAGAATCTTGGAATGAAATTCTGTGGGAGGAAGCTAAAAAGGACCCAATTATGGGATACCGTGGTTCCAAGACATTTGCTGAAAAGGCTGCTTGGGACTTTTTGAAAGATGAAAAGCCAAATTTCTCCATTAACTACGTAAACCCTTCGTTCGTATTCGGTCCTCAAGCATTCGACTCTGAGGTCAAAGACAGCTTGAACACATCCTCTGAGATTCTCAACAGCTACTTGAAAATGACTGCCGATTCTGAGGTTCCTGCCACTGTCGGAGGTTATGTTGATGTCAGAGACGTTGCCAGAGCTCATGTGGTTGCTTTTGAAAAGGATATTGCCAACGAGCGCTTGTTGTTGAACGCGGGACGTTTCTGTGGACAAGACATTTTGGATATCATCAATAAGGATATTAAACCATTGCAGGGCAAAGTTCCAATCGGTGTTCCGGGCAAGGGTAAGGAAATCAACGCTGCTATGTGTAAGATTGTGAATGATAAGACTAAGTCAATTTTGGGATTCCCATTGATTGATTTGGAGACTACTGTTGTTGAATCTCTTTCTCAAATCTTGAACAAGGCAAAGTTGTAGACAAAGCGAGCTCGCTTTTAATTTATTAAATTTGTCTCAGAAGAAACATTTTTCTCTCTTGTCGATTCGAGCTTAGATTGTGTGAATGAAAAGGTTCATGGTTTTTGAGTATTGAATCCAATTGCAATCGTTATACATATAAATCTAAAAATAGTTCTGATTAAAATAGAAATAAATTCAATTATTCCTCATGAAATGAATTCTCCCCTTTATTTATATGTTTCAGCCGTTCAAATAGTGTTGTCGTTCTCAAGACAATCTGCAGTTCTATTTTCCAAAAATTCAATTCAGAAACGGTTGCAAATGTCAAGCTCCCGCAACGAAAACCTCTTGCAAGAGGTTTCGCATTACGGTCCTGTGACGGCATTGAAATTCTTCAAACATAATCTATTAGTTGGTTATGGGCCCGTGCTCCAGCTATACTCCATAGATGGTAATCTGTATGCTCATCTCTGGCTGAAGCGGGTCTTCAAACGCAACAAAATCCATTCCATTGCCGTATGTCTGGAAAGTGGCCGTGTGGCTGTTTGCGGCAGTCGTTCATTTGCTGTTTTGGACTTAAACGGTGAAACTATTGTGGAAAAGGCTATTAACGAATGGATCATGGCTATTGAGTTTCTCTCTGAAATGCAGTTAGCAATTTTAAATTCGCATAATCAAGTTATCATTGTGAAATTAGATTTTTCCGTTGAGAGTAATTTTGTGCTCATTGAATCAGTTCATTGTGATGAGAAGTCCATCTTATACAGCGGTTCGATCACTAAAACTACTACAGGTGAGATATACGTCGCAGCAGGCACAGTTATGGACGGTGTCTTAGTATGGAATTTGAGAACTTCCAAAATTGTCTACCACTTAAAAGATCATGAAGGATCTATTTTTGCGGTCAAAATAGACTCAGAGGGTCAATACATCGTCTCGTGCTCTGACGACAGATCCATAAAAGCTTATGACTTCCGTTCTGGGTCATTGCTAGCGTCTGGCTGGGGCCATGGGTCTCGTATTTGGTCCCTTCTGTTTGGAGACTTGTCTGGTTCAAGACTTCAGATTATTAGTATGGGAGAAGACTGTTCCACTCGTATTTGGGAATACGATGGAACCTCTACTTTGCATTGCTCGAAACTTTATGAACATTGTCATGAGGGGAAACATATATGGAGCGGCGATGCTGATATCTCCGTTACGAAAGCTCTTGTTACTGGTGGTGCCGATGGTAAAGTTCGCTTATTGAATACGGATTCCGCCGCCTCGGCACTGTTGGAATTCACCCCATCCAGTATCTCAAAAGCTAGTGGGGTAACCCTTGAGGCTAAAGAGTACGTAAAGCAATTTGTTCGGCTTCCGCTCATAAAGTCTATTGTTTTGATTACCTCTTTAGGCAAGGTATTTATCTCTCAGGAACTGTTGGGATGGGCCTGTATTAATTCTACCAATACAATTAGTGACTTTGTTCTGCTCCAAAGCATGCGCTCCAAGAACTCTATTGTTGTAGTGACAAAAACGGGCCGCTTCTTGGTATTGTCATTCCAAGCTGATTCTCTTCAGCCAGTCATCAACGAATGGCACGAATCAGGCAAAACGAATTCAAAAATTATAAACGCACTTAGTAGCACCACTTCTGAGGCCTTGTATATACTCCTAGACAGTCCCATCAAGAATTGCCCTTATGTTGTTCGCAAAATTGTCTTTGCGAATTCGAAAGTTGATGTTCTGGAACTGGTGCTCTTGAAACCCACAGATTGCTCATTTACACCCACTTCGATATTTTGCGATGAGGATTCTGGCTTGCTCTTTGTGGGCTCTCGTCATGCGAACTTTGCAGTCTACGAACTTTCGCATGTGGCCGAACAATCGCCATATGTTGTTAGGAAAATTTGTCCTGGAGACACCATTACATCTATTTCAAGCGTGCCAATTAAATCAGGCGCATCTCTTTCCAAATATGAGAAACTGGTAGTTGTCTTGCTCACTGTTAGAGATGGTATTTACCTCTACATTCGCTTCACTAAAGAAAATTCTAAGCTCTCGCATGAAATAATACATCAGAACAAATACACAAAGGGTTCTGTGGAAGGCGGCTTCTTATACGAAGAGCAATTGTACCTATACGGATTTAGATCATCGGCATTTTATCTCTGGAACGAAACCAAGCAAATTGAAGTTGTAAATGAAACTTGTGGTGGTGCTCATCGGCAATGGGAGTTCTCTACTGATTTTTCAAAATCCAGTGCCTCGTTTTTTGCATACATAAACAAGTCCAGTCTTGTAATAAGGTCGTGGGCTCATCGCTTTGGAGTGACAACTCTGGGTCTTTTGGCAACCGGAACGCACGGAAGAGAAATACGAAGTGTTGCAGTCTTACCGCTGCCTGAACCCGATGGCTCTAAATTTTTGATAACTGCGTCAGAGGATGCGACAATTAAAGTCGGGAAGATTAACTCCAAACAAGAAATTTCTTACACTTGGACCATGAACAATCACATCTCTGGTTTGCAATCTGTTAAATTTGCTAACTGTGACTATTTCATTAGTTCTGCTGCAAACGAAGAGTTAGTTCTATGGAGAATAACTAGACTAGATAAAACGCAATACGCTGTCAAGGAAAGCGCCAGGATTCCCGTTTCTGGTGACCATCCTGATTTGCGTGTGATGGATTTTGCATCCTTGGAAGTTGAGGATGGTTTTTTTGTCGCTCTCGTTTTGTCCAATTCTGTGGTACAACTCTTCAACTATAATTTGGGAGACCATCAATTTAAAAAAATCGCCGAAACCACATATAGTCAGTGTTGCCTCCTAAATGTTGACTTCATGAAGTTGGCGCTGGAAACTTACCTATGTGTAGGGGCCACTGATGGCAATTTCACGATCTGGGATGTTAGTGCATGTCTAAGTCTAGATCCCTTTGAGTTCTCGGCTCCTGTTATAAAGCAGCGATTGCATCAAAGTGCAATCAAGTCTTTCGCCCTTATTCCCAATTCGAGCGGATGGGATGTTTTGACTGGCGGAGATGATAATGCACTCGTCCACTCGACGATAAGCTTGCTCAGCCCCGAATCTACGAGCGATAGAAACTCCAAATTATCTTTTCAGGTTAGAACCTTCGTTGAGAAAGCAGCATCTGCTACCATCACTGGAGTTGTGGCTACAGGTAAACATCAAGCGTTCGTCACATCAGTAGACCAGATTGTTCGTGTCTGGGACTATCAAAATGAGTTAACATGTTTGGCAGCTAATTATACAACAGTTGCCGATACAGGATGCTGTGAATTTGTGGAATTCGATGGCAGTCGTTTTGCTATTGCCGCTGGCGCCGGTATCTCCATCTTTTCCCTTTAATCTATACTAAGTGGACTTCGAAGTAGTCACCTAAATCGAGGAAGTAACAGTACAAACTTTCAATGTCTGGCCAAAACTCCGATCAATCTCTGAAATAGTATAAAAGCTCATTTACAAGTCACCTAATTAGTGCAAATTATCTTTCAATAATATAGAGCTCAGAACTTTTAAAAATCCTAAGGATAATCTACAGATAAGCCCTATTTAATCATCTATTACATCAAAGGCTCAACAATCTCAAGTTAAACACAGTCTCGTTGATGGTCTGCTCTTCATCAATGATAATCTTCTCGTTCGAAACATCACAGAAGGTGGAAACAGGTCTCTTTGTACATTTGAGAACAAGATCCTCATTCTCTCTAATAACATTTTCAAAAGAAATGGTATCCTTGACAAGATTGTATTGGACAAGGATCTCATCGGTAGCATTTAACCCAGCCTTCTTACGTAATCTTTGGATTCTATTAATCAACTCTCTAGCCAAACCTTCACTTTGTAACTCTGGATAAGAGTTGACATCCAAGATAATCAAGACATCTTTTTCGGAACGGGCCTCGTGACCGGATGCTACTTCCTTTTCTGGCAACCCTCTTTGAACTTGCAAGTCTTCACTAACCAAGTCAATTCCGTCAACAGTAAGTTTACCAGTTTCAGCGAAAAGCTTGACTTCCTCAGAAGAAACGTTGGGCAAAGCAGCCTTGACCTTCTTAGCATCCTTCTTCAACTTCTTACCCAAAACGGGCCAGTCAGCGACAGCGGTGTACTGCACACCGTATTTGGCCTCATCGGAGGTGATAACCAAGTTTCTGACGTTTAATTCTGAAGTGATGTATCCGCTCAAAGCTTCAACGTCTTTAAGATAACTGGCATCGGAGTTGAGTACCACCAACTCTTTCAATGGAGTTTTCAAAGAAATCATCTTCTTTTCACGGATATTACGGCCTAAGTCAATGATCTTTTGCATGCGAGAAACAGCTAACTCAATTTCAGCGTCAAACAATTCCTCTCTAACGGTAGGATAAGCCATGAAATGTACAGAGTTAACTGCATTAGCCTCTGGAGTAATACTGAACTTGATCAACTCAGGTGTAGTGAAGAATGGCTTCAATCTTTGGAAAATACCATCGGCCAAGAATGGAGTGAATGGAGCCATTAATCTACATAAGATGAACAAAGCTTCAGCTAAAGTGTTAAGACCCTTCTTCGTGTCTTCAACACCACTGTCAGTGTCTCCCTTAATACGACGACGATTAAAACGAATGTACCAGTTGGTCAAGTTATCAATCAAAGCCAAAAGACGTGGGACAACAGTATAAAGACGGTAGCTTTGCATCTCTTCGTGGATGAACTTGACAAGCGATTGAATAGATGCCATTAACCATCTGTCCATGACGTTTTCGGAGATCAAAGTAGGGTCGTAAACAAAAGCCTCGCCGTTTTCTTTCTTGTAGACGTCTGCAGCATCCTTGAAAAACTTGAAAGAGTTGTACCAAGGTAATAAGACGGAGGAGACCACCTCGCGGACTCCTTCTTCTTTAAACTTCAAGGTCTCAGCTCTCAAAACTGGGGAGTTGATCATATACAATCTTAAAGCGTCTGCACCATACTTCTCCAAAACATGCATTGGATCAGGGTAGTTCTTTAACCTCTTGGACATCTTCTTACCATCAGCGGCCAAAACAATACCGGAAACAATAACGTTCTGGAAAGGTGCCTTGTTGAAAAGATGAGTACCTAAAACAGTCAAGGTATAAAACCAGCCTCTAGTTTGATCTAAACCTTCAGAAATGAAGTTAGCAGGGAAAGCTTTTTCAAAAACATCTTGACGCTCAAATGGGTAATGTTGAGAAGCGTAAGGCATAGAACCAGACTCAAACCAACAGTCAAAAACTTCCTCAATTCTCTTCAATTGGCCTTTGCCCTTCTTGGAAGGAATGGTGATCTTGTCAATAGATTCTCTATGAATGTCAGTAATGTCTTGTACACCAGACAATTGCTTCAACTCTTCGATAGAACCAACACAAACAATTTCTTCGAAGTCATCACTAACCCAAAGAGGAATTGGAGTACCCCAATATCTGTTTCTAGAAATGTTCCAGTCACGTGCATTGGAGATCCAATTACTGAATCTTTTCTCCTTAATTGTGTTAGGAACCCAATTAGTCTTAGCGACATTGTTCAACATATCTGGAATGATGTCGCCAATCTTAACGAACCAAGCAGGAACAGTTCTGTACAATAATGGAGTATCGGATCTCCAACAGAATGGGTACGAGTGATTGATTTGAGTGGCAAGCAAAATGCGGCCGGTTTCGGTCAAATGCTTAATGATCAATTTGTCGGCATCCTTTACGTAGATACCTTCGTAATCAGATACCTTAGCGGTGAATTTACCGTTGTCGTCAACAGGGTTAGGAGGAAGTCTGGTGGCGGTAATCAAGCCATTTTCG
Organism: Australozyma saccharicola; assembly: GCA_030569455.1. NCBI lineage: Eukaryota > Fungi > Ascomycota > Pichiomycetes > Serinales > Metschnikowiaceae > Australozyma > Australozyma saccharicola. The sequence continues at coordinate 23,223 of JAJMKW010000047.1, read as the reverse complement.
GTAGAAGCGACGAAATCGACCTCACCGAAAGCAGGAGCTTGGTGAACAATACCAGTACCGGAATCGGCAGTGACAAAGTCAGCACAAATGACTTTGAAGGCGTAATCCTTGAACTCTTCATAAAAGTATTGGTATGGAGGAAGATACTTGATTCCCTCCAAGGTCTTACCTTTGAATCTGTCTACCACCTTGAATTTGGCAGCTGCGGGCTTTTTGTAGAGGGTTTTTAATAAGGATTCCATCAAAATGTAGTTTCTTTGTTTCTCCTCATCGAAGATCTTCACGTATTCCATATCTGGGTGAACACAAAGACCAATATTAGAAGGTAAAGTCCAAGGGGTAGTTGTCCAAGCAACAAGCCAGGTGTTTTCATCCTCTAACATTGGGAATCCAATGGTTACGGCTGGATCATTGACATCTTTATAGTTCTGTTGAGCCTCAAAGTTGGACAATGGAGTAGTACATCCAGTAGAGTAAGGCATCACACGGACACCTCTGTAAACGGATTCTTTTTTAAACAATTCAGAGAAAACCCACCAAACAGACTCCATGAATTCTGGGTAAAGAGTTTTGTAATCGTTGTCCATATCGATCCAACGACCCATTCTACGAATAGTACGACGCCATTCATCAGCATATCTCATGACAATAGCACGACATTCTTGATTATATTTGTCAATTCCCATACGCATAACATCTTCTTTTCCGGTAATACCGAGTTTCTTGTCAATCTCATGCTCTACAGGCAAACCATGAGTATCCCAACCGAAACGTCTTTCAACATGATAACCGTTCATGGTAGCATATCTTGGAATGATATCTTTTACAGTAGAAGCTAGCATATGACCATAATGGGGGGTACCGGTTGCAAATGGGGGACCATCAAAGAATGAGAAACGAGGCTTATCTTTGGTTAATTCAAGCGTTTTTTCGAACGCATTGAGTTTATCCCATTGAGCGATGACCTTCTCTTCTTCCGCTGGGAAGTTGAAAAAGGCTCCTTCTTCTGCCATGGTGTAAAGTTTTGAATTCAAGTTGGTTTCTTTATGACTCAAGATTCACTAGTTTTTTTTTTATGGTGCACGGGTGTAAAGTGAAAAATATGGATCGTTCATAATATAGGATTTTCAGGGTAAATTCATTATTGGATTTTTACTTTATTTATTTTAATCAATTTATGGGATTTTATTTGTTACTTTTACATTATGCTCTTTGTGTGTCTTTTCCTCTCTTTATCTGGGTTCTAATTGTTAATAGTATCGCTTAAACAATGTGTGCTTTGTTATAGACGCTTGTAATATTGTTTACAAGGCAAAATCGATTTTTTAAAGATTTCAATGGATAAAATTTATTTTTGTTAATGTAATTGTGTTGTCCTTGTACATCGTTCATGTTGTCCATCTCTAGTCGTAAGTGTTTGATCAGTAAAAATACTCATACCCCATCAATGAATTTTTTGACTCTGAATACATGAAATTCAAAATATTTTCCAATTTTGATCCTCAGATCTTCTAGTATTGTGGGGTGCAGCCTTTCGAAATCATTCATCACTGTTCTCCACTTCTTTCCATCATCCCATAATCATCAACCATTTCTTTCTTGATCCCTATTTATTTATTCTTACCACTTTATTGCAATCTCAACTCTTTCTTTTCATCTATATTTGCTCTCATCCCTCGCATTAGACCCCTTCTTCCTATGCTCTCATGCTTCCATGTCGTTAACAACACATACATTTTCTAAACACCTCTCGGAATGCCTCAATAACAAACCCCCCAAGAAATTGCTTGTGGCACTCTCTGGTGGTGTAGATTCCATGTGTTTGACTCATCTACTCGCCAACTGTCGACAACAGTATCCACAGTTGCAACTTTTTGCAGTTACCATTGACCATGCATATCGTTCCGAGTCAGCCTCTGAAGCCATAAAAGTACAGGGAATTGTCACTAAGTGGGGAGTCTGTCATCAAATAAATAAACTATCTTATTCTAGAGATCCAAAACTAATAGACAATTTCGAGGAAGTTGCTCGTACTCTACGATACGAAAACTTTAGAGACATTTGCTTGCAAAATCATATTGATACCGTGGCTGTCGCTCATAACTTAGATGATTGTTTAGAGACTTTCTTGCAAAGACTCCTTATGAACTCAACAATGTATGGTTTGGCGGGACTTAGAACCAGAGCTCCTATGCCTATTCCTCATAATTCGCCAAACGAAGATATTCAAGTGATCCGACCTCTTTTGCAATTTTCAAAAAATGAAATTCGTTCTTATTGCATAAGGAATGACATACAATGGTTTGAAGACTTGTCTAACCAGAATATTGCCTTGACCCAGCGAAACAAGCTACGATATATTATAAACGACTACGTGCCAAGCATTTTGCAAAAGAGACCAGAGACTTCAGTTTTGTCAAAGAGCAATCTTATTCAAACGCTTCTGGAAATTAAGCTGCTTGTCTCCAACTACGAGACAGAGAAAGACGAGTTGGACAACTTAGTGAAACTGGGAAATTATGTTGTTAATCACAAAATCTGTTCTAAAAAGTTCTCTATTCCATTGAGCGTGTGGTCGCTGCTTAGGCAAGAGGTAGCCGCAAGATGGTTATATGATACAATCAATCCAATGTCTTCATCTAAGCACTTCCATTGGGCCTACGCTAAGATCGAGCGGCAAGTAATCCCTAAAATCAATTCATTTATAGAACTGTCCAAGGAGTATACTAAGTTCAATTATCTTGGTGTCATCTTTGATTTGAGAAAAAGTGATCATCTTCTTCAATTTAACCTATCCAAGCAGCCGCCGATAAGGGAGGAACAAGGTTTAAAATTGGATATACCACAAGATGGAAGCTGGGTTTCTTTTGATAGGACTTGGTGGTTTAGGGCACTTACCTCTCAAAAAGGACTCTATTTGATATGGTATAAAAGTTTAAGAAAGAAGGAACTTCTTGCCGCGTTTCCAGAACTTAAAAAAGGCGATGCATCTTTTAATTCCCGGATCGGTAATGTTCCAATTTTAATGGATTCTAAAAATAAAGTAGTTGGTTTGCCCACTCATGGGCTCTATACTAAGGGAGTCAACGGTAAATGCGTCGTGACTTCTTTTTAAACCCATTATTGTAAATGACATTAATCGACTATGAATTCAAATAAATTATGTCTGAATTTTAAGTCTCTTATTCCCTTCAATATTGGCCCTAAATAAAGATCTATTCAATAAATTCTCTACAACTTAATCACTTTAAGTATTTTTGCCTGCATATAATCTTTCCCCAGCTTCAACTGAAATTTCCAAACTCTTAATCAAAAATTAACATACACCATGCCGCTAGGCCAATTAGATCGTCAGCTGGGTGCTCCAACTCCTAAATTGACCGGGGGAATGACTGGAACTCCCCGGTCCAAAACACCCAAATCCCGTAAACTCAATCTACTGACTCAAAACCTTCAAGTAGCTCACCAAAGAGTAAATATAGACTTGGATTTCTGTGCGAAACGCCTTACTGGGTACACGGAGCTCACAATTGTTCCCACATCGTCGCTTCTACGATGTGTTAAGTTGGATGCGCGTGAAATGAAAATTCGGCGAGTTCTCATCAATGGCTCAGAACTGGCTGACTACGTCTACAACGATCAACTCTACATCAACGATCCAGATTTAATCGAGGAATTGGCCACTCGGCGCGTTCCCAATGTTAGAGACGTTTGTTCAACTGACTTTGGTGTAGCACAGCATCATATTTTAAGGAAGAAACTCAATTACATATTCGGGCAGATTAAAGATGACCAGCTCCGGTCTCTGGAGAGACCAGATAATCTCAATTCTGAGGAATTACTTATTTTACTACCGGAAAACCTAAAACTTCAACAATCGGATCCTTCAGCTCTCCATACGCCCAGTTCTCTGGTTCCTACAAACATGACCCCTCTACTGTTTCGAAATCGACTTGCCGGAGAGGTATATAGTCCCATACAGATAATAGTAGAGTATGAAGTGATCAATCCCAAAAATGGACTTATTTTTACTTGTCCCAACGATGCCCCATTATCTACCTGGCATGCATACACCACCAACTCTGATTATAACGTTTCGACGTCGTCATGGGTTCCATGTGTAGACAATTTATTAGAGCGCAGCATATGGTCTATAGAGATTTCTATTCCTAGATCGGTGAAGAATATAGAGATTCTTCGAAATAGGTTGAAGAAAGTTGGGAGAAGAGGTAAAGTTGACGTATCGATAAAGGAGAACGGAGAACATGAGCAAACAGAGAAAGGGGAAATCAATGGAACTGTTGAAGACAGCAAAGTATTGGACGAAGTAATACCTAAAACTAATGTTGAAGAAAATGGATCAAAAAACGCTGAAAGTGCTGAAAATAATGCTGAAAATAATGCTGAAAATCCTGAAAATGATAAAGCTGATGATATGGATGATGATAGCCCAGACACTATGGAAAATTCAGAAAGCTTAGCTGTGGAACCCGTTGGAGCTCAAACGAGCGAAGATGTAGAAATGAAAGAAGCTGAAGAACAAGAAGAGAATGAGGAAATGGAACAACAAAAAGGACAGCAAGGGGAAGTAAGTGGAGAGGACGATGATGGTGATGAAACTGACAGCATTGACTTATTTGTTTGTACAGGTGACTCCAACAACACTAAAGAAAGCGCACATCCAACAGACATTTCCAAAAAAGTGGTCTCGTGGTCCATTTTCAACCCCGTCGCTGCTCACCACATTGGCTGGTCCGTTGGTGCATTTCAAAGCGTAGAACTTTTCAATTTTGTTGACGGGAACCTGGCCGCTGTTGAGGAAGAAGAGGGTTTTGATGACTTCGAAGAAATTGGAAAAGACGAGTCAAGCCCTGCAGTCAACCTATATTTTCTTCCAGGACAGGAAGAACTTGCCAAGAACACATGCATTTTCGCTAGTCAAGCTCTAGATTTCTTTCTGAAGGAATATGGCTCTTATCCTTTTAGCTCATATGGAATAATCTTCGTTGATGGCCCAAAATATCCATACAATAACTTTGCAGGCATTTCTATTCTCAACTCAAATATTCTCTATCCTGCTGATGTAATCGAGCCCATGTTCGAAAGAACTGAGGATATCTTAGAATGTATAGCTTGCCAATGGTCAGGAATCAACATTGTTCCTCTGTGCTTCAACGACATATGGTGTACAATTGGAATTGCCAAATTCATGACGTTTCAATTCATAAAAACGTTAATGGGTGTCAACGAGTATCGATTCCGGATAAAAAATAAAATGGACGCGATCGTAAGACGCGACGTCAACCAGCGACCAATTGGCCTTCTTTCTTTACAAGCACCTGTGGCAGAAGAAAGTCTTGAATTTGTGAGGCTCAAAGCGCCGCTAATTCTTTTCATTTTGGATCGGAGAATGACCAAAACTGACAAGTCGTTTGGCTTTTCCCGTGTGTTGCCAAAACTTTTCTTACAAGCCATGTCCGGCGACTTGCAAAGTGGTGCTCTTTCAACGCAACATTTTCTGTACGTTTGTGAGAAAGTGTACCGTAATCCACTTGATAAGTTTTTCAAGCAATGGGTTTATGGCGTTGGTACGCCTTCATTCACTATCACACAGAAATTCAACAAGAAGAAGTCCATGATTGAGGTGGCGATTCGTCAAACGCAGCTTCAACAACACCGAGCTCCACACCCGAAACCGGAAACGTTTATAACAGATGCAATGTCTTACCTTAACGGGGATCTGTCTTTCCCAATTCAGCAGACCTTTGAAGGACCCATGACCATTCGTGTACATGAAGCTGATGGTACGCCATACGAGCATATTGTTCTAATCAAAACTCCAGTGATCAAGTTTGATGTGCAATATAATACCAAGTTTAAGCGGCTCAAAAAGAGTAAAGAGGAGGCCGATGGACCATTATTTTCGCGTTTGGGTGACGTTTTGGAAAAGGCTGAAGAGATGAAGGAATGGAAGCTTGAGGAGTGGCCCAAAAGAGACGAAGAGCTTCTCGATCCATTCGAGTGGCTCCGTGTGGATACTGATTTTGAGTGGATTGGAACTTTTAATGTGGTTCAGCCTGACTACATGTATGGCGCTCAATTACAGCAGGACCGTGACATCGAGGCACAGATTGCTGCCATCGACTATTTCGGCCGCCAGGAAAAACCTAATCCAATTTACTGCACAATGCTCACACGAACCTTGGTAGATAGTCGGTACTTTTATGGAGTTCGGATGGCCGCCGCAAAGGCATTAGCGAAGTTTTCAAATTCTGCGAATAAGTTTGTTGGCCGTTTTTACCTACTTAAGGCTTTCAGGCTCCTCTTTTGTTTCAAAGATAGTTTTGTTCCTGTAAGTAACTCGTTTGAGGACTTTGGCAAGTTTTTTCTTCAGAAAGCTGTTCCAGGGTACTTAGCAGGTATCAAGGACGATTCGGGAATGACACCCAAAAACATCCAGTCGCTTCTTTTCAACTTGTTACGCTATAACGACAACTCTAATAATCCATTCCTGGACTGTTTTTACGTATCTGAGTTGGCATGTGCACTTGTCAAAAGTGTGGTTCACTCGGTCGACTCCGATGACAACTTAGACATCGCTGACCACGACGTATTTTCCGCGGAAAGTATCGACCGTGGTTTTATATCTGAAGTGGTCGATGAGCTCCTGCGCCTTCGAAAACTTGACCAATGGGTTCCCTCTTACCATTCAGAGGTTTCATATTCATGTCTCGAACAGAAAATAGCGTTAGCACGAGCAAAACTCATCACCATGTCCTTCGAAGAGCTTTTGTATTTGACTTCGACTAAGTACGAGTATAAAATTCGCAGACTTGCATTTAAGGGCTTATTTCTTCTCGGCGCTCTTCGAAATGGCGAGATTCTCCAGTATTTTTTAGACGTGTGTCTTTTGGAGCAGTCCTCACCCGAGTTCCGGGCAGGACTCATTCGTGTTTTGGTTGAATCCGTTGCTGAAGTGGCCATTAATGGATGTCCATCGAGTTTGGATGACCCAGAGTTTGAAACTGCCTCCAAGGTCACCTCTACTTCTGCTCCAATTCATGGAAGTGCTGTGGTGGTCGAAGAGTCTCTGGACCTCGATTTGACGGCAAAAAGAGAAGCATTGGCCAAAGCTACTATCAAGGGAACCATTGATCTATTGAGAAGAGACTTGGCTAAGGGTAAAGGGCTTAGGTACATTCTTTGGGAACTTCTCCATACTTCGCTTATCAGTCTCTCGGAGAGAAAACTTATTTTCATTTTGTGCGACATATTATATGCCCCAGAAGACACATTTGTGGTTCGTCTCCCTGTTCCTTGTGTTCCCTTCGAAGAGCTTAAGAAGAAGATTGTGGCGAAGGACATGGGTAACGGGAAAATCGTCGTTAAACGTGAGGGTCGTTTCAAGATCCAATTGAGTGCAAAAATTATTTTGAACGACAAATCCAAGATGACGTTGCGTCGGAGTGAAAGTCACGATACCACTGCTGCAGCAGCGCCAAAACTCAAGTTGAGACTCAGTGCGCTCCCAGTCGCAGAACCTCCAAAAGCTCCTGAGAGAAAGCTGGAAAGTCTGCAACCTATTTTGGAGCCGTCACCTATTGTCATTGAAGATCCTTTGGTATCTGTAAATGCTTCTAACATGAGGGTGCGCATTAAGTTGCCAAAGGAGAGACTTTCCGAAATTAAACCAAAAAATCAGTCTACGGTAATACGCACTTCAGAGACAAAGTTGACTTTGCGGTTCACAAACGAAAAGAATATTGCTCATTTACGTCAATTGGCTGCTTCTCCTTCTGCAACTCCACCTGTAAGGTACGTCAGAATCAACACACGAATGAGGTCTGTAGAAATCTCTGCAACTCCGTTTAGTGAACTGTTTCCAGTTAAAGTCGAGCTTAAAACAGAGCCATAAATCGAGCCAACAAGGCGAGTTTAGCCAGACATCTTAATAATCATGTACATTAGTAATACACAAAATATCTTTAATCAAGCTGTTTGCGTACTTACAAATTGAATTTGGTTAAAAAATTTATTGTGCGAGTTCAACGAAATTCAAATTTTCATCATTATTACCTATTCTTTGCTTCTCTATTGCATGCTTGGGTTTTGCCATCTAAAACACCCGTACATCTCCTATATTGCCTCTTAAACCCCAGATCCTTTCAACTGTCCGTTTAAAACCAACTACAACCTGAAAAAAATGGCACTCCCAAAGCTTGCAGGCGAACTATACCAATTGTTCGATCAGTCTAAATACGAAGACTGTCAATCTCTTCTTACACCAATCAAAATCGAGTTGATCAAGCACAATCTCCTTGTTCCCTTGCCTCTGAACACTCAACAAGAGAATCAATTGAATGACTTAAAAATCGCTGAGCGTATCTTGGAAATCGGGGCATTGTCTCTGCTTTTCCTGAACGAATACGAAAGTTTCGAATCTAACTTTGCCTCGTTACGACCATTTTATCTGTGTCCACAATTACATGCTCATAGAGAAGCCAACACGGAAGCCACAAAAATTATTTCACTTTACTTGATTTATTTGCTTTCTCAGGGGCTCATCAGTAAATTCCATGTTGAATTAGAGTATATATATAATACCGTCACCTTCGACGTAGACAATGACAAATACTTGAAGTACCCAATCGAATTGGAGAAAAGCTTGATGGAAGGTGACTACATTAAAATCTGGAAACTGTTGCAAAATGATTCTCTGCTTCCATGCCCAGAGTGCAGGCACTTCAAGGATACATTGGTCAATACTTTAAGGTACGAGATTGCCAAGTCGCTCGAGAAGACAAACAGAAAAATCCCCATCTCAAACTGCAAGACCTTGTTATATTTCCCGCAAGAACAATCAGACCTGGCGTTTGAACAAGTGGTTAAGCTGGAGCTTGATGTCTCTGGATGGGAGTTTAAGGATGGTTTCATTCATTTCCAGCGTGAAAGGAAAACAGACTCCATTTCCGATAATGCTGCAATCATTAAGAATGTCTTGTCTTATGCTGAGCTGATTGAATCCATTGTATAGATTAATGCATAGAAGTATTACTAGTTCATTGTTGATGTAGTAAAATATATAATGCATTTGTGAGTACCCATTCAACAATTAATTTCCAAATTATTTTCTCTTTCTTGTTTCCGGTACCTTTGTAGACTTTCTTCCGTCAGGGTTTTTTATTGACTGGGCGGACAGTCTGCTTGAAACATTGTATTTCTACATTTTGTAGACTTGTAGACTCGATACTAAAAACACAAAAGTGGACAATAAAAATATAAAAAATCAAAATATATTTACAGAAAACACCTATCTGATGCGAAATTCGTATTATTCATTCTAGAGAATTATAAAAACCCCGATAAGCTTGATCTAGATCTGAAAGAAAGTCTTCTCTCTCTTCTGCTGTCAATTGTTGGCTATCACCCAAATTATTTAATTTTATCAACCATGTGACAAGCTTTGATTTTCCTGAGAACTCGATGTTCTTTAGCTCTTCCAGTTCTCCTGAACTTGTGCCTAATTGATTAAGACTGATGACCAAAGCGCTGAGAAGCGGATGGAGCTGCAGCTTTGAACTATACCCTAATTTAAGCGCGTCCATGGTAGTAATGAAACTATTAGTGGCTTCAGCAACCAAACGCGCGTTTGCGCCAGATGATCTGTTTTGATTTTGGTCAGGAGACTGCTGAACAGCAGGTAACTGCTCAATGGTGGCAGGAATGCCCGTAGTTAGTCTATCAGCGGCTAAAGATGCATGTAACCGGAATTGTGTTTGGAAAACCGCTAAAAAATTGCTTCGATCTGTATTAAGTTTTGGGAGAATCTCTCTTAATGCACCTTCGTTGGAAGCACTTCCAGAAATAGTCTGTAGAAGGATGTTGTACTGGTTTATAAGTCTCATAACCGTGGCCGTATATTTCTCCTTATCAGTTAAGTAATCTTTAACAAAAGATTTTTCAACCAATTCTAGCACACTTACTATGGAATAGATCTCACATAACGAATCATAGACGGTTTTAAGCGCAGGGGTTCGGGTTATGGAGGCACGTGTGACTTCTTGATCAAAATTAATTCCAGAACGGGTTCCTTGAGCTATTTGTGAAGAAGCAGTTGTTGGAGCGTACGCTTTTGGAGCTGACATCTTTATCCCAGAACAGTGGTATTAGCGATTCGAGTTGTGATAGAACTGAGATGAACTGGTGTATCGAAGAGCAAACAGTTGAATAGGTAGAAATTTGAAGTCAATTGATAGCCGTAAGAAATAATTTGAAAGGCTGGAAACTAGTGGCTTTGTAATGTGGAACTATGTGGGATCAGGTAGATGGGAAGGATGTGGGGAACACCATCGTCTTCTATATCAAGAGTCAAAAGAGTGAAGGAAGAAATGAAACTCTTATTCAATATTATATTGTTGGCACCTCTTGAATTATTTTTACTGTTGAAAGGGTGAATTTTTTAGCTATTGGATCTCAATTGAGGTTGAGTAAAAGTCAAATTTTCAAGTTTATATATCAGATAATCAGAAGATTAAGAATTTACTCGTTATTTTACTACTTTAGATCCCAATTGGCTTCAGTGTTTGAATCGAAATAAATCTTCAAACCCTACATCATCGTAGTGATTCAGAATATCAATTTTGCTCTTATATTAAAAAAATATACAAGCTCATAACTCCAAAACACACCGTCTACTAAGTTATTAATCTATATAATCCGAAAGAGTCTTCTCTATATGTGGGCGTCCATAAGCTTCTGGGTTATAACCTAACTTTGCCCAGTCTTCGCGCGTATTGTAGTAAACAGAAGGCGGAGGAATGCATCTCCTTAAATCTCGATAGGCAGTATCCCAAGAATGTGAATTGGCAAATTTAGCCACCAATGCTCTGCCAAACCGTTCACGTGCAATCAGACACTCAGTTTTGATCCAGTCAATTAGGTAAGCACTGCTAGTGCGGTCAAACGGAGATACCGTTATTGGAATTGTATACTCAAAGTCTTTGCCATGGCCAACCTTCACCTTAAGAACTAGCTCATACCGTAGAGCATAGAGCTTACCAATAAGTGTAAAACCACGCACGTGAGTGAGTGGAATTCCCTCTTCTAATTGAGGGAAATTGCTATTTTTTAAAAATGACGCTACTGCCAGATTAACCTGACCGGCCAGCGATCCGCGTGGTTTATCTTGGGTGTAAAGATCTAGTAAATCATTAAAGTATGGGAACGGCATTTGGAACTGAAACAGAATCCCCTCAGTATTTAGAGGCACACCGTATTCTTTTACACTAGATTGAAGCTTATTTTCTTTTCTGGCAGGTAAACCTCCATCAAAACACTCGAGCACTTCTTTCAATTGGACAGTAATTTGCTTCAATTGAAGAGCTTTACTAATGTGACGATGAAGAGAGTTTGCAGCAATTCTTACGTCTATGCTAATTTTATCCTGAGGCCCTACCGCGGAATTAGGTAGATTTATTTCTACCTGAACCTGTTTGTCGTCCGATAGCTGGACATCTCGAATAGGCTCATTGTACTGCCTATACAAAGGAAGTGTATCGTAAGTTTTAATTGGTATTGCAAAAGATTGCACAAATGAAACTTCTGCTGCTGCAGATACACCAACGGTTGCCTTGACGAGTAGAAGATGTCTTGTAGTGGCGCCCCAAGTAGTTGAAGAGGCACTTGAAACTACAGTCCGGTCCAAAGGAATAATGAGCGGAACATCCAAAGCCAACATTTCTTGTGAAAATTGACCAATTGGTGGGGCATATACCATTGGGTCAGCGGCTATCCTCACAGACTTCCTTGCATCTGTTGAACCTAAAGTCGAAGGTAGGGAAACGGATTGTTCTGTGCGCAATTCAAAGCCAACGGACCTACATGTGAAAGGGATTCCATTAACTGGTCTTATTTCAATAATTGTTTCTATTCGAGGCTTTGAAGTTGTTAGTAATCGAGTTTCCCTGAGTTGTTTACCTTTCAAGAACAGTAAATACATACTACCGAATGCGGTACGCCTGGACTCCCTTTGACAAGACTATTTCCGTCACAGTGGAGACTAATGTAGACGGGACAATCCGAGACGGGAGCCATTGGCTTTTTTTATTTTGACCAGGCTTGTGGGTTATAAGTGAGAAGAAGTAGTAAAGTGGACCCTGTAAATCTGGGGTAGTGAAAAATAATTGGGAGGGTGAACATAGAACAGGAAAAATAAAAAATTACCTTATTTTAAATTCTATCTAATAAATTCAAATCACTAAATCAAATTGTGATAATTTTCTCATAATTTTCTTGTCACATCGTCGTTTCCTTTCATGACTTTATACTATCAAAAGTTAATTTACAGTGCAACCTTGAGTTTTCTAATTCATCACTTTTTATTCATACATTATACAAAACATACGCATCCAAAATCTCGGAAAAGATCAAATTCTCATAGGAACAACTACAATTTTCACACTTAGCCTCAATTACTATACATTTAGTGGGCACCAGAGATGAAGAACCACTTGTCAACGGACTTGTCAATTGGAGCAGCAGCAAGTGGAGAAGCAGCAGGAATTTCAGCGTTCTCGGTGTACTTCTCAGTAGAAGTCAAAGTGGTGTTGGTCAAGTCGATCTCACCAGGAGCAGTAGTTCCTTTAATCAACTTGTCCCAAGCCTCAGCACACTCAGAAATAACCTCCTCAGCGTACTTCTTGTTCTTACACTCACCAGAGAAAGCGAATTGGTTCTCAGGCTTTCCATCAGGAATTTTGTAGATTCTGAACCATTCATTGGTGGCTCTCAACAAACCAGGCAAGTGAGTCTCAACATCCTCAATGTCGTTCAACTTAGCAGCCAATGGGTCATTGACATCAATAACAATGACCTTCCAGTCAGTTTCACCCTCATCCAACAAAGCCATAACACCCAAAACCTTAACTTGCTTGACTTGACCGACGGTAGCAACTTGCTCACCAATCTCACAAACATCCAAAGGATCGTCATCACCCTTAGCCTTAGTCTCTGGGTGAGTTTGGTTAGGGTCCTCCCAAGTTTGAGGGAAAGCACCGTAGTTGTGAATGTAACCGTGGTGAGGGAAACAGTTTCTGACAAATCTCAACTTACCCTTCTTAGTGTCTTGAATGATTGGGTTCAACTTTTGTTCCTTTGAAATCTCCAACTTAGCATTGGTCCATCTTGGAACCTCAACAATCATGTTAAGAATGGTCTTCTCCTTGTTGGCGTACAAAGGAATGTCGTGGAATGGGGACACTGGCTTACCATCTTGTTCAATGAAGACTTTGTAGTCCAAGGTGTTTGCAGCTCCAATCTGACGAGTAGTGTAAGACATTGTTGTTGTGACTTAAACGAGTAGAGTAAAGAAAAAGAAGAAAAAGGAAAGGAGAATATGTTTCGGGCGGGATTCGAGGATTGGGGGATACCTTCCCTCCGTCCATGGTATTACCTGCAGGATTTTCATAACCAACAACTAATTAATTGTGGGATGCTTGGATTTGCATTTATGAGCACGTCAGATCACCTGCACTTTTGATCTTGGTCCATATGTAGTTGTTTAGGTTGGTGGACTGGTTTGGGTGGTTGGAGAGGACGTTCATCTCTGCTTTAGCGCCGAGAAGTAGACCTCTTGTTAATTCCCGATGGATGATTTTTTGAGGCGAGAGATTTCGTTTAATTGATGAATTTGAGCTTTGGAAAGTTTTCTCATAGGTATTTTTGCATGATTTCTTGTAAGTCTTGTTGCAGTCAGTATTATGGAAGAATAAATTTTTTTTCACTTCTTCTTTCAATCGAGCCTCTTTGGCTTCACAATTGTATTCTTCTTCTCCGATCTTCTTTTCATGAAATCCTTCGTTCTCTTCGATCTCTTGGACTCTTAGGTTCATCTGGATCAGCTTCATTAAAAGCGCTCGTTCCCTTTTAGAAATCAGAATCCACCCATCTTGATAATCGGATAAAAAAACTCCGCTTAAAATGGAATTCGTAAATTCTCTCTCGTCATATGTCCAGAATATCCTGATCCCATAAACATCAGAATCAACAAAAAACATCGCCGGCGCCAATGGAAACGCACGCCGGAGAGAATTTAAAAAATTTCGTGTACATTGATCGGGAAATCCTCGCCCAGTAATGAATACAACGTTTCTTTTTGTATCTGGCATAAAGTCACAGAGGGACTTGAGTACAGCTTCTTTCTCCATAACAACAATGACATCGAGATCCTTTGATCCAGTGATGGAACTTCCAGGAGGAATATACGGTAAGATTTGATAGCCTCGCTTGTAATTTAGAGTCAAGGAAGTCTCGTCTTCTAAAAAGAGGTCGAGGTTGCCTCCCCAAATTAGTCCTTTTGGGGAAGGAATTATTCCAAAATCGGCAGAAAGAGAGAGAGAAAATGACCTTGAAATAATTCGAAGGGCCATATTCAGATTTTGCTGTTTTCCGCAGAATGCTGCCACGTCCCTGTAATACACATCTCTAAGTGTTGTTGTACCACCAGTTCTCAAATGGCGAAGAATGAGGGGAATTGCAGTAATCAAATAAGTGTACCTATTGACTTGACAGATTGATTCGCCTATTTCTCTAACCATCAGCTCACCTTTCAGTTCATCGTGTGAGTCTCGTTTAGATGGGTTTCGAATGGCGAGGATGGTTTCTTGATCCAGACAGCTTTGGATGACCAATTCATTCCAGATGGACGAGATTCTTTCAATTGGTCTCTGTTTCTCAGATGTTTCTTGAATTCCAGATTTATTCCCTTGACAGAGACTGAGAGTGGATGATTTAGTCTGATATGCTTGAAGGAAGATAGAGTGTTTCATTGACAGGATGAGAAGTTGAACGAGCGAAAAAATCGGCAGTAATACAATAAGAAGGAGTTGTTTTGTAATTGATTAGATTTCGACGATTTGTTTAAGGTTCGTTGATGGACTGGAGTAGATGTTGTGTTTACTTGATGGAAAATGGCTGCAAATTAGTTGATCCACTCTATACAAGAATGGGTAAACACAATTAAAAGAATGTGAGGAATAAGGGGCCAATTGACATATTAATTCAATGGTGTAAAAATTTATGACTTTTTATATTCTCTAAAACTGCCAATGGAAATACTCTCAATTCAATTGGATTCATGATCAGTAAGTATACTAAAAGGAACCAATAAAGAAGTAACTAAAGAATGAACCAAGTGAAACAATTTAAAAAATAAAAACAAATATATTTATCAATTTAATCAAGACAAATAAATTTTTTCGAATAATTAAATAAAAATGATTTTCAAATTTTCAAAAGTTAATCGCACCTTTCTGGTCACCACTACCCTACAACAAACGGAAGCAAGGAAATCAAAAAACTTCCCATTCATCACTAAATGATCTCAATAAATCAATTCAAATTTCATCAATTCTCTTGGCAGCCTGTCTTTGCCAAGAACCTAATTTCATCATTGGTTGAATCAATCAGGGCTCATAACCCATTATTCACTCATTACATATAAAACCAAAAAGTCTCTTAAATTTCACGATACCATACATAATACTATCCCAAAATTTAATTCTTCGTCTAAATTTACTTCGCGTCCTTAATGCTACATTGTTGGATCTGGTCACACTATTCGTTTTCTACCTCATTGTAGCCTCGCTGAGAAGGCTGTGACGTAACATATATGCAGTACCATCATTATAGGTATAAATACAGTCTCCACCGCCACTAATTGTACGAGTTTCATAGCAAACAATAGCGCCGACTGATCGGTTTTTTTTTTGCTGGTATTAAACACAATAAAAAGACACACGTTTTTAGATAACAGAGAATATCCAATTCCTTTTTCATTTCGTTGAAGCTTGCATTGAAATCAAAATTCCATCCGTCTCCATTTCCCTAGGTCTGCCAATCGAGTGTCATCTTCCTTTTTATTGAGATCTGCGAAGCTTTCTTTAATATTATTCTTCTATTCAATTTGTCTTAATTCCATCTTTCTTTATAATTTAGAATGGCTGTCATACCGGCCGATTTCTCCAAAAGATACTACTAC
Source organism: Australozyma saccharicola (assembly GCA_030569455.1). Taxonomy (NCBI): domain Eukaryota; kingdom Fungi; phylum Ascomycota; class Pichiomycetes; order Serinales; family Metschnikowiaceae; genus Australozyma; species Australozyma saccharicola. The sequence continues at coordinate 7,187 of JAJMKW010000047.1, read as the reverse complement.
TACTCTAATGATTGGACTAGTGGTGCTCGATGGGCCTTCTTTGCTCTTTTCTTGGTGGCAATTGCAATTGCAATCTTTGGAACTTTAAGAGTTAACAGAGCTAGATCAAGAAGAGGTGTTCAACCGCTTTATGGTACTTCTTGGATGACTCCTCCTGCTTACCGTCCAAATCCTGATAATACCAATAACCCTGAAAACTACGTCCCAACTTATACTGCCACAGCTAATGATGCTGATATGGGATACTATGATAACCAAGGTAATTTCCACCAAAATCCAAACGTCAAGAACCCTGATCCTCCTCAACCTGCTCACTATAGAACTGGCTCTGGCAATTATCCTGAAAATTACGGAATGCCAATGAATACATTTAATGCAAACACCTCTCAAATGACCAATAGCAATACTGGTGAAACAAGTACTCAAAATATTTATCTGAGCCCTGCTGGTCCTCCACCTGGTATGACAAACGCTAGCTCAACTGGTCCATCTGGTCCATCTGGGTATGTTGTTCAACAATCCGAAGTTACCGGTTCAACCACTGGTACTTCGCAGCCAATTTACTCTAGACCAGAAGTTCCTCCACCTACGCAAGGGAAGTCTTAGAGGTATTCTGTATTGTTGCATCTATGGGAAGGTGCAAGTAAGAGCGACAAAACTCTGCAATCCATCAATCAGCCACTTTCGTGGCTTATATTCTTTAGCATTTCATAATTTGCCATTGGCTATATACTAAGAAAAGAAATCGTTCATGTTTAATGAGAAAAGAAATTGTTTATTGAGATTTCATGTTTATTGTATAGATCAGTGAATGTCCATATCTTGCTTATTGACAAGTTCCGTGTAGAAAAATTCAAAAACTTGAACGTATTGGAGTTTGATCATGTCAATTTCAGTATCTATGCTTAAAGGTTTGTTTGACAGATTTGTGCATACTTACCCGAGGTGCATTTCGATTTGTTCTTTTCATTTCAATGAAGTTGCAACATATCAGAAGATATGGACATATGAACAAGAGGACCAAAACAAAAATAAATTAGATGTAAGGGTAATTATTAAAAAAATTCAAAAAAAATTAAATATACTCCGATACGGGGAATCGAACCCCGATCTGCTCGGTGAGAGCGAACTGTGCTAGCCATTACACCATATCGGATGTTATTGATTAAGAAAGGGTAATTGTTTAATATTTTATTTTAAAAACAAAAAAGCAAGAATGTTTACTCATTTAATTGATGTGTTTATTAAACTTTTTTCTTTGATTCTTTGATATAGTTGAGTAGTTGAATAATTGCCGTTTCTGGAATTTATAAGGTCTTTACAGAGTGTTCTATGCTAAGACAAGAGCTAAGCATCAAATTTAGCGCAATGACCCCATTCCAAAAGACTAACCAAATCAAATCAAACCAGTTTTTATGCTGTTTATCAAAAAATCTTAAAATACTTACTATAAGTGACATAAAACCCTCCTCCCTCTTAGTTGACCGCCGAGATGAATACTAACCTCAAAACAAGGCAATAGAAGCTACAAAGAAATTCAAATCAAAAAAATAAAACAGGATTAATAATAATGATATTCAAACAAATATTCGGTTTATTTATTTCCGGTTCCGTCTTTCTTCGGATCTTTCCTAATCCCACCGCCCCTCAGGTCACTAGACCAGTACACCAGTTCACCCCACTAAGCATTCCATTTATTCCTAAAATAACCTACTTGTCAGTTAACAAAAGAACACCAAAATCATCAAAAAAATGTCGTCTTCTACTCCATATGATCCATATATACCCAGTCAGAGCACAGAGGAGCAGTCTAATTCCAGAACTGCTGCCATTCAAGCGGTATGTTAGAGCTTCTTCTTGACGGAAATCTACACGATTCGAAGGAACAGAAAGAAATTTAAATTGTCAAGCGATTGAAGATTCAAAGAGTTTAAGAGAATTAATTGGCTATTGACACTTTATTCTTTTCTTCTGAGCCTTTTATCTTCTATCCTTTGTCTTCTGTATTACCTCAAGAATGTAATGCTTGAGGAGGAAAGATACTACTAATCCCTTTTTAAAGAAGAAAAATACTAACTTTTAGCAAATAGATGATACTGTCGGTATTATGAGAGACAATATCAATAAGGTCGCTGAAAGAGGTGAGAGATTGGACCTGATTGAAAACAAAACTGATAACCTTGCTATTAGTGCACAAGGATTCCGTCGTGGTGCCAACAGAGTCAGAAAGGACATGTGGTGGAAGGACATGAAGATGAGAATGTGTATTATTTTGGGTGTTATTATCCTTTTGGTGGTAATTATTGTTCCAATTGCAGTTCACTTCTCTTAGTCTCCTATATATTATATGTGTTGAATTTTATAATAATGTGAATATTTCATTCTGAACGAAAAGTACTTTCATAATTCGAGGATTTCTTTTTCATCTGCTCAATAAAGTTAAATAGTTCTGAGATGGTTTACAGGTTTAGTTTTCTGCCGATACTATCAGTGGGATAGGTTCTAATTTAATAATCATAAGTAAGTGATAACTCAATTATGAACTCTTTCGCCTCTTTGAGTTTATAAACTAAACTAAAAAACTACATCTCTCTCATCTACCTTCATCCTTTATCATTACTTAATGGTCTAAGCTCTCAGCATAAGCACCCTCATCCATCAAATCTTCTTGACCCTCAACAGTCTCAATTGGCTCCAGTAACTTGATGTGTGCAATCCATCCAGCTCCCATTGGATCTTCATTGATCAATTGTGGCTTGCTCTCCAAAACATCATTGACTCCAATAACCTCACCAGCAACAGGACTGTAAATTTCACTGGCACTCTTAACAGATTCAACACCTCCAATAGACTCACCAATCTCATAAGAAGCTCCAACTTCTGGCAATTCAACAAAAGTGGTGTCTCCAAGTGCATCAGCAGCGTAGTTAGTAATTCCAACAAAAGCGGTGGAATCGTTGTGAACAGCAATCCATTCGTGCTCAGAGGTGAACTTGACGAATTTAGGAGCTTCATTCAAGTACTTGTACACATGAGAGTCTGTGCTGATCTTAAAGTTAACACTGTTGAATCTCACAGCGGATCTGAATGCGCTAGCACATATAGGTTGTCTTAAAAGGGTTCTGAACATTTTTATGGTTTTGAAGAATTCGGTTGTTACGAAGAAACCTGTAAACTAAAGAAAAAAAAGGGGGATTTGTTGGTTTTATGGGACTAAACTTGAGGTAATATAGAAAATGTGAGCCGTGTCTGACCGAGTCGTGTATCGGAGTCAAATTGACTCTTACAAGGTCAAGGACCAAAGGAAATGGTAAAAGAATGGAGAATTCTTTAATTATAATAAATTGATGTTTTTTCTTAAGTTTCTTTTTTGTTGATTTTGGTCTCTTTTTTGTATAATTAGGCCGTACGTTTGGTTAAAGGGTTAGTTAGGTTTTGGCTTTTACTGGCTGCAAATTTCTTGTTATCAATACTATTTATTAACATCAGATTGTGAAATCACTTTCTAAAATTTTTATTCGAAGACGGAAGAATTTAGAAGAAGTAAGTAAGGTTTGAAATTTGTCAGTTTTGATTGAATCATTTACGTAAGTCCATGGATCACATGGATCAAGTCAATAAATCATAGGGTAATTATATTTGTAACATCAGATTGAAAAAGTCGACTAAATCCATTGTATTTAAGAGGACCATCGAATATAAAACTATAAGAACAAGATTAATGACATCAGAACCATCCACCACGCAATAAGAATAAAACCAACCTTCCTATCAAACATCCAGTTATTTCTAGGAATAAATACAACAAGAAACAGCAATGTAGTAATCAATGCAAATAGCGTGACTTTCAAAACATTCGAGAATTGAATTTCGATTCTAGACGTTTTCGAACGTTTCATAAAGATAATCGCATTCAATCCCAAAGAACAAATAGAAAGAAGCGGTCCTCCAAAACAAGCACTAAATGCCATAACAGGCATTCCCATTCTAGCAATCGAAAGATTCGATGCTAAATCTCCAATTGAGTTGCCAAATGCAAACAACGTAGCACCCACTTTATCATCTTCCACAGCCAATATAGATCCCACTGCTTTTAATGCAGAAACTATTTCAGAGGCAAAAATAGAAATCCATACAAGAGAGCTGCAGAATCCGAGAATAGATCCAAACCTGTTCCATCTTTTATGTTGTTTCAAGTTCACATCAAGTTCAGGGCTCTGGTTGGGCAAGAAATATGCTGCAATGCATGCTAAAACAAGAAAAATAACACAGTAAAGAACTCCATAAGAAAAACCATTCAATACGTAGAAAGACAAAATGGCTGATGAAATGATTTGAACCCTAAAGTAGAAATTGTCAACAATGAAGTCGTACTCGTCATCCATGTCATGCTCATGTCCATGATTTGGCTGCAGGTGTGATTCAGGATCCAACGCGAATTCATCAAAAGATCCAAGCTTTTCACAGTGCTGCATCGAAGATGCACGGTTAGGAATAGTTAACTTCAAGAAGATGTTGGCGGGCGTAATGAGTACTAAATACAACTGATAAAAGGGCGCCTGGCCAGGATAGAAGTCTGGAAGCAAAAATTTCCATAAAGGGCGATGATCAGGCTCAAGCTCAGGAATTGTGAGTAATTGGTCAGCAGAATTGAATCTCGTGTCTTGTATGGACTCTTGGCGAGACAGCAGCGTGCCATCTGGAGAAAGTTCAGGAGATAACTGTATAGGTTCAGATTTTGTAGTGACTAAGCGTGACGAGTGCTTCATAAGTTGTTTAATTAAGAGTTTAAGTGCGTAAGAGCCAGCGCCAATGGGAATTCTTTCCTCCAGTGATTTATGAGGATGCGAGGCCAAAAACTCGGCGAACTCATCATCTATGACCTCTTCTTCATCATTGAGTTCCTGAGAAAGTTGGTCAATGGTTGGAAACTCTGGACTTTCGCTCTGTGTGATTGGAACTTCTGGGTTAGGTTGCCATGCATAACTATTACGAACTTGAGCTATACTGGAAAGAGTCCGGAGAAATTTCGTCAGGTAAGAATGTAAATAGACGGCCAAAAGTACGTACAAGATATAGTTGACAAGAAGAGCAACGGCCGTGAAGTACTCAATAGCGCCAATAAGGAGAATGGCAAGCACTATGAATGAGATGAAAATATAGAAAATAGTATCACGAAGGAAAAAAAATCGAGGAACCTTAAAAGGTTTTGCTATTGAAATCAGTCCCACGACAATTGTAAGAATGAAGAGCGCAGCGCTAATCAATTCGGACGTTGCCAACCCAATTGAACCGCTTTGAAGCGCATGATAAGTTGAAAAAATGTCTGCAGAACCATTTCCAAATGCTAGTAATGTAAGACCAGATAAGTTATCTGAGAGGGCCAAAAGTTTAGAGATGGCATATAAATTGGGACACAAGAACTCAGATGCAGCATGAGCTAGACTAACGAATGAGAACAATAAACTGGTAGAAATTACCACAAGTGCCCATGGTCTAACTGAGGAGCAGTAGTAGAGTTTCAAATAGCTTATAAAGCCAGAAACATCCTCTGGCAGAGTGCAGTTTTGTTTAACGTATGCACATTGCTCTGAGGTAGGTAACTCGAAAATGTCCGAACAGGAAACAACTTCCAGAGATTTTTTCAATAGGAATAGGTTTTTCGATGGTGTCAATTGACTTGCAGCCAACAGCACAAGAAGTAAAATTTGGATTAACTTCATGCTGTGGTGGAATGGTGGGACATTGTTAATGCCAAGAGGGAGTACCAGGCTAGAATTGAGTCACGGGGGCAATGAAACTGAAAGGACGAGTGTTTAAACAAGAATCAGTTTTTTTTTATTGTGTTTCTTAAAACTTCCTAATCGGGATTCGTAGGTTAGGAGCACTGGTCCGATGTCTTATCTATAAACGAGCTTGGTTTTCTATGAGGTAAACAGTTGATTCTGTAGAGTATATATTGCAGGTGGTGGGTAGTAGGTAGTTGGACTATACTGCATATAGTGCAACATAGAAAATATAAATAGAAAGAGAAAGATCAAATTAAGATAGCAATTAATTCCGATTTAAAAAAGAAGTTGTAAAATTCTTTATGTTATGATTTTGATGTAATTTTTTTTCTGTTTTTGGTTCGATTTTGCTAAGGGTCTCAAGTCGAGGTTAACTAAACACTTATCAAATGTCAACTTTTAAAACCAATGAATGAATATTCATATTCGATTATCAATGAGAAAAACTCGAATGATAAGAAACAGTAATTCAAATCAAAAAATTATCAATCACAAGAGCGAAACTTGTGTGTCTTTCCACTCATCTCCATCTACTCTTTACAGAAAACCACAAAAAAAAAATACAACCAAAAAAACATTAGATCTCTACAGATGTTCATGCGATCCTTGCAGCAATCCCCATACGGGCACACGAAGGTAATCCCTTAGAAATAACAAGTATTTACAGATGGAATGCTGCACCCAAGATCGGAAAATTGTTCTCCAGTCCACTCAGACAAAAAGCCAACAATACCCCAGTACTCATGGGTCTGGACGCCACAATGGGTCCGACCTCTACGGGATGCTTTTACGTTGTGAATGGCTGTTAAATTTGCGTTAAGGTTTAATAATTCTGGGATGCTCATCTCTTTATATATCTTCCATCTTTGGCCGGGTAACCCTTACATGATGGGTATAAAGGCAAAAAAATATAGGAAAGACTTGATAGAAAAAATAAGAGGTCGTACCCGGATTCGAACCGGGGTTGTTCGGATCAAAACCGAAAGTGATAACCACTACACTATACAACCGCTTCTTGTTAGATAAAAATGTGTGTTTAATATATTGTTTTGGTAATAATTCGTTTGATTCTATTCTTGAGCAAAGGTAAATCGTTTTTCAATTCAATGATGGTTTGAAGATTCACTAGGTATTCTTTACCAAGGATTTTTAGACTTTTTTTAATGACTGCGCCCTAGAGAAACAAACTTCCTTATGTGGGTTGTAGTCCATGTTGAGTCTTCCTATTCAACGTACAACAAAACGATTTTGGCTGATTGTTGCACTAACCGAATTTCTAAACCTCTTCTCCATATATATTTAGCTCTTAAAATTGAAAGAAGACTTCAGCGCTTCATGCATAGTTGTAAAGTCATAACAATACCACCAAAATTTGAACAACAAATCTTAGCAATTTTG
>JAJMKW010000046.1:0-90288 GCA_030569455.1 Australozyma saccharicola | reverse complement strand
TGGGAACCGTCGTTACTATCACCTCTTGTAGTATCAGTGGATGTTCTCCTTACCCTGTTTCTCTTTCTGCTGGTACCACCACCATTCCTGGTTGTTTTGCAGTTGCGACCCCTACCGCAGGTACTGGAAGTAATGCTTACAATGCTCAGAACCCTGCCCCTGCTGCCCTAGCTTCGACCTTAAGCATGGTTCCACAAGCTGGTTCTGCTTCGAGTGCTGCCTCAGGAGGATCAAACGCTGCAGGCCCACAAATCATCACAGCTGTGGCAAACCTGGCTATTAAGTCTGCAAGCAGCTTTGCATTGTTTTTGGCCTCTCTTATTTTGCTTTTTTAATTACAACTCCATTGACCTTAAGTGTATTGCACCCCTGCTATTATAGTAAATGGTTGATCGCAAATTCTTCATACATAGGAAGACTAATAACCCTATTTACTTCCATTTGTTTGTTGAGTCTGGTTTAATGACCAATTATGTGTGATAATTTTCAATAAATGGCTAGTTTAGATTTACTTCTCTTGGAATTTTTCTGTTTCACATCATCAACTATAAATTTCCAATTCAGGTAATGTACTCAATGGACAGGGAGTGGCCATTGAATATGCTTATTTATTAGCATCGACTCAAAGCGAAATACTTTCGGAAATGAAAGGAACTTTATTGTGTTCTATTTAATTCTCTACCATATACATTCTCACTTGTTCAGTAAATTTCAATAAGAGTTCATGCCCATAATTACATGAATTCTTGTAAATGCGATCGTTTTGCCAAGTGATTTTTATTAAATCAAGAAGTCTACCTGGCAATCTTCTTACAAAAGCTCTCTTACAAAAGCTCAAACCCAAGTCTTAAAAATTTATTCGAATCAAGGAGAAGGATGCTATCATGAGACCTCGTACAGTTTTTACGAGCGCCTTAATTGTGTAAATTCGAGAGTTTGGAGCTTCAGAAATTGAATAAATAGATACAAATACTATATATTCGAGAATTTCCTACTAAGTTTATGACTTCTTAAGTAACAATTTTTTGAGAGAGGCCCAAATTGACAAACCCATTAGTCGAAGCCGGGCGCTTCTAACGAGAAAAAGCTTTGGACTGAGATAAGAAAAAATAAAGTCTTCGTACTCTTCTTGATATAATCTTTGTAAATCGTTTAGGAGAAATCAAATACAAGTATGTGCGCCATGAATTGTACATTCGTAAAGAAGAATATTGTAAGAAGCAAAGAAAGATCTGCGAAAAGAATTCAAAATAAAATTATATATTTTGGTGTAGATACGGAAAGTCTAGCATTGTTTTTCATCAACTATTCGAAAGAATGAATTAACAAATAGATTATGACAACCCTTCATTTAGTCCGCACCAAAAGAGTGAACTAATATGCATAATAGACAAAATGGCAAAAAAAAAATATAGCCATACATCTGTTTGAGGTGTAGAGTCAAGGAGGCAAACAACATAGCTCAATTGACCCGCCCAAAATTGACTCAAGTTTGGGCTCTTTGGGAACAATTTTTAAATACTTTTAAAATAAATGCTTGCTATTCAATTCACAAAAGAAATTCTTCGTGAAGTAAAGACTTAGGAGTTGGGTTTATAATGAACTGAGCGCCGTCAAAGATTCCGTCACCACAATCGAATAAGCGGCGACATATACAATGAAAGCACTTTAATGAATTTAATGGAATGAGCTGCAGTAAACAATTAAACCTGGATAACCCCTGGAATCCTAAATACAACCTTGACCTTAACAACAAGCATAAGAAACCAGAAAATAAAAACAGTAAAAATAAACAATTCCAAATATTCAAACAAATAAAAACTTTGAAACTTCATGTTTTTCTTTCTCTTTTACTTTTTCCGGTCGACGACTCCACTCTTACTTACCCTCACCTCAATCTTGTGGCACCCCAGATCTCAAGTACCACTATCCGTCCACCATGTCAGCAATGGAACTCGACTCCGACGTATCCACAGTTTTAGCCACCATCAGATCCGAGACAGAAGACACTCAAGTCCATGAAGCAACTTACGAATTGGAAGATCTCTACGAGAGGAAGCTTTGGAATCAATTGACACTTCTTTTACAAAAAGTGTACGATTTTCCAAGGGCACAAGAGGACAATTTCCGAATGAAGATGTTTGAGTTGTTTGTTTCCAAATTCCAAAGTAAGCTCAACTATCTTTGTGTGATTGACTTCTTGTTGCAGTCGTTTAGAGACCCATCGTTGTGTTTGGACAAGTTGGAAGGTTTACAAAGCGACATTATCACAGATCTAAAAAAGGAACTTTCTTCTAGAAGACTCGACGATTTAGATAAGCAAATAAATGGCGATGAGGCTGTAGTTTACATTCGCCTTCAAATTGCACGTTATGCATTGCTTATACAAGATTTGGCTAAGGCAGAGTCTGTTTTGGAGACTGTCAGCGATAAGTTTGAGAACACATTGCAAAACGATTACAGTTCAAAAATCAATGCGGCATTCTACTTAACAAAATGCGAATACTACAAATATTATGAAAATTACAATTTGATTTATACTAACGGATTACTCTACCTCTCTTCAATTGAGGGTGAAATGCCTGACGACAAGAAGACTGAATTCTGCTACATGCTTTGTATTGCGGCACTTTTGGGTGACAAGATTTACAATTTTGGTGAATTGATTCTCCATGACATTTTGAAGTCCATCAGCTCAACCGATAGTCCATATTATTGGCTTTACAACTTGATCCAGACGTTGAACGCAGGAAATTTGCCTGAGTTTATGCGTGGGCTCAACGAGGATGCTTCACGCAAGAGCCCTCAAGTTTGGGCACATAGCGATTTTTTACAGCAAAAAATTGTGATAATGTCGTTGTTGGAGTTGATTCTGTCTAAACTGTCCGCAGACAAGACCTTCCTGTTTAAGGAGATCAGTGCCGTCACTCAAATTGCAATGGATGAAGTGGAATTGTATGTTATAAAATGTTTTTCTCTTGGATTGATTAAGGGTAGCATTAATCAGTTACAACAAGTTTTAGTAGTTACATGGATGCAGCCGCGGGTATTGAATTTGGACCAAGTAAAGAACTTATACAACCGTTTGGTTGATTGGAATTCTAAGGTTGGAGAGTTATCGAAAGAAGTTTATACAAGTGGAGGTAATTTCTGGGCTACCTAAACAATTAGAGTAGTAATTAAGAAGTTGTGTGCCCAGTAATATAGGAATCGATCGATCAATAAAATGTTACAAAGCAATAAATCTAAAACTAAATGCTACAAAGTAATTTATATCAATTTTTCAATGAAATATTGACTCTATATACTACTTTAACCTGGTATCCAGCGCGGCCAGTTCCCCAGTATGCGCAGCCGCAGGTTCCTCATCATCGAGTTCGAAAAGAGTATTGCTGGCTTGTTGATGCAGGGAAGACGTATCAACGACCTCTTTATAGTTTGGAGGTGCTGTTGGTGGGGGTTGATGATCAAGATCAAAACTATCTCTGTTGCGGCGTTCTCCTTCATCATCACTATGACTCATTAAGGAAATATCGTCGAGTTCGAAATCGTGTTGATTTTGAAATTCTCCCTCTCCGGCTTCACCTTCTCCAGGTTCATCCCCGGTAGTTGATAATTGCTGTGATACGGCCAACATATAACTTGTCTCTGTAGGTCTCCATAACCAAGAAACACCAAGGAAAATGACGAAAAAGGTAAGACTGGGCCAGAAATCAGAAAAGAAAAACCAGTATTTCCATTTGCTCTCAATTCCGTCCTTGTCAGAGAAGCTGAAATAGAAAATCACAGGGAAGAAGAGTGCACTGAATGAGAGGACCCAAGACATGATGACAAGATTGAACAAGTTCTCCAAAAGCTTCAATTTGATCACTTGACGTTGTTTGTGTAATTTTGCAGAAGTTTCTCTCATCGATGATAAGATGATTACATAATACAAACATAAGGTAATGGAAACTGGGATGAAGATGAACAACAGAAACCAACTCGTTTCAGCACTAGCCTCATCAACAGAGCTTCCGGAAGAAAAGGAGCTTCCGGAGCTTGTAAGATAATTACCCAACAAGTAAACCATGGTGGCAACGAAATGACACGCAGCCAAGATTTTACATTTGAGCATCACCTTTTTTGGCAATTTCAATGCAACAATACCGTAACCAAAAGAAACAAGCATCAACAAATAAAGACACAAAGTAATCTTGACCGAACTTAAGACTGACAAAAATACCGCATAAGCATTTACAAACCAGCTTTTTCCTACTGTTCGGTTGACCAAGTCATAATATGACCAAATTACAAGTGTTTCGAACATAAGAAGCCCCAACATTGCGGCCAAATATCTTTGGAGAGGCAAAATTTGGTTCTGATCACGTTTTTTGAAGAATTGAAAACCGAAAAATCCCAAAGTGATGGCATATGCTACAGTTAAGATACTGTAAGCCGATAACTTAGGAACCTCCGACGCACTCAATTGACCAAACGCATTTTGAAAGTCAATGGTACCTTTGTACTTAGGATTTTGGCTGGGAGAGAAGGTTGACAAACAGTAGTAACCAGTTTTGAGAATTGGGTAGCTTAAGTTGGCGGCGCCTAAATGGTCCAATTGGCCAACACGGACAGTAGTGTTCAGTAAATCACCATCATATAAGAACGTGCCGAGATCTGCAGCTTCACACAAGCCAGCACTGATGGCTACGTCGTCACAAACGTATTTCTTACGACCACTCTTAGAGTATACTTTACCTAATTTGTCTAGGTCTGCGTACTCGAAAAGGGCGAAACTCACTTTCGTTGAACTTTCCTTGTCATTCTCGTTTTCATTTCCTTTTTGGGCAATCTGGTCGCCTAATTGAGTCATCATGATATCGATAAACGGATTGATAGATCCTCCCCAATCCTTTTTGGCATACATTCCTTCACAAACAAGGCTATTTCTGTCCTCATCAATTGGGAGATGATTCGCTAGAACTGCAGTTGCGAGCACCGTACAGCCAATTGCATTTTTAAGCGATTTGGCTAATTTCATCGTTACAAGTTGGGTTCTTGAACTTGATTCTATTTAGAGGTTGATAGACTCAAAGGAGTTACTACACTTGGCAGTCACGTGATTCAAGTCACACGATCCAGAATTGTGAAGACAGGCATTATTGAGTGGGTTTCTTATTTAGGGAATAAAGAGCTTCTTCTTTTAGTTTGTTTTATATTTCATCAGATTTGGGTTTCTTTCTTTGTTTGTTTGCGGGTAAGGCTTGTGGATTAGGGTGAGGTTAATTGAGTTGGCGCCGGGACTGTAAATGGAAACAAGGAAGCATTTTTAAAATTTTGAAACAACATTGTGAAAGCTGCTTTATTTGTTTCATGATAAAGTTCTTTTTGCTTGTATAAATACAGTTTGGGCCAAGTCAATTGATCATTTGCTTCACAAGAACATTAAATCGTGGATAATCTGATGCATTTGGGCAGAGAGAGTGAATACTTTTAACTTTCCGGGCAAATTTATCTGATCACTTGTAATTTTTTACTTATGTCACTTTCAACGTCTTTACATCTCAAACTCCGTAGTCGTACTGCATTGTCCATTCACTGTTTAGACCAAATTGCTAACAATTTCTACAGTTGAGGTTAAAATACACAATGTAAAATTAGCTTTCATCAATTTAACTAAGATCCTCGAGTCGCGCAACCAACTTCAGCTCAGCGCCCTTCCAATTCTCCAACAAATCCTTATAAAAAGATATTTCTTGATCACAAAGTTCCATCATCGATTGTTTCAACTGCTTTTTATTGTACCGGTCCCAATTAGGATACTCCTCGTTTATAATTTGGTTGGTTACAGCAGTTACAACCTTTGTTTGAGCTGTAATTTCGCCCTCTAAACTCAAAATTCGTTGCTCCAATTTAAACTTCTTCAGATCAGACTGCGTAGAGCCTATATGTGGAGTAGCAGATGTCGATAACGTATCTTTAATCAACTGAGTAGTATTGTTCACAATGCCACCACGATTGTGGCTAATGAGTGCAGGAGAAGGCGCCGGCGCATACAGAGAGTTTTGAAGAGCATTTGCAGTGGCACCACCCAAAGTAGCTAACTCGGCTCGTGCCTTGGCCAAGTAATCTTGAAGAACCTGTAAGTCGATTTTCTTATTGTGCTGCAACTCAATCAAGTCCGAAAACTTAATAATGTACTTTGCACAGTCTTTTAAAGAGACAAGGAAAGCTTCATCAATGTACTGGTGCAATTGACTCCATCTTTCTGAGAAGTAGAGGAGAGAGTCCGAAAAGACTTTACAGTTGGCAGCATACGCCAGCGAGCCGTCAAAACTAGCGCCAGTGACAAATGACGCGTTGGGGTCCATGCTGCCGTTTTCATTTGCACGCGTTGTAGACACCTGCACTGCAGCTAGCCGGTTGACTTGGACCAGGAATTGTTCGTAGTCAGTTTTTAAGTCACTATTTTTCTTGTTAAGACGAGCGAAAATTTTATCCAACTTAACCAAATTTTCGTATAGTTTTTTTAACTTGTCACTGATTTCAAGAATATCCTTATTGGTCTCGCGCTTGTGCTTAGACGAGGTGAAGAAATTCATCACAGTCTCGGTCAAGAGGTCTTCATTGACGACTTTTCCAACAAGCAGGGGCTCGACATCATCGCCACCGGAAGCAGAGCTTCCGGTTTTGGAGATTTTAAGGTTCTTGGTAAATGTGCTCCATTCAGAGGAGTCGCTGAGGAAATAATGAAACACTGCCAGCTGCGACAAAATCTTATGTTCACAAATGAAATTTACAAATCGCGCAAGTGAAACAAGTCTCTTATGCACAAATGATTTGCTGAACGTGTCACCTGTCAAGTACTTAAAATTCAGTTTAGGTGGGAGTGGTGGCACCAAAAGCAGAGGGAAATCACTGGTCAAACAAGCGCTGAGGAAGCGGAAATCACGATACCGGCGACGAACTTTTATGGTCACGGAACCCTGACCTGATTCATTTCCTTCAGTAGTCGAAATTTCCTTATTAGGATGCAGCAGAAGTTTGACTACGTCCGGATGATCAGTTTCGGTGACTATTAAGTAAGACATAAACAGTTTCCCATTTGGATCTTTATCGGAGATAGGGCTGCTGACCACCAGATGCAATTTATATTTAGCAAAGTTTTCCTCCATTCTCCGCAAATCGGATAATTCATTTTCCGTAGCTTCTACATTACTTTGGTTAGTGGAAGGTTCGTCAACATTACGATTAGTAGCCTGTGCGTCCGCAGGTAAGATATCATTTGAATGGATATCGGAAGCGATGTTTGGATGAATTGGAGTTGATGTTTCGTGGAATTCGTCATTTGGTTTTGCAGACGTTACAGTATCGGGCAATACAGGTTCAGGTGTTGATGGTTTATGAACTGTGGACAGGGCTTCTACGGGTTCCTGTTCAGGGTTCTTTTCCTCAGCGGGCGGAGAATTACACTGGGAAGACAGAGCTTCTTCCATTATTGGATCCGCGTGATTAATCAGTTGGTTTTCTTCTCTATCCCATTGGACTGAGGTGAAGGGATCGTCACTCATGATGGGAGTCAAGAAACAAGAGTCAAAAGGGTCTGCAATAGAAAATCAAAAGACTAATTGAATGAAAAACCAATATTTCCAGTAATTATGAACCTTTAATTTTGTCAATTGTTGTCTTTGACTATGTTTGGTTGTGTTGGGCTATATGCGGTAGGTACCAGTAACCGAGAATGCTATGGCGGAAGAGTGGCAAATTGCTTCAATTGAGGATGCCAGTGTGACAACAGTAATTGTTTCAAATGCTGGCCACAATTGATGATTTCCTCTTCGGGTTATTTGTGCTGATAAGAGAGGAGGTTGTGAAGTAACTGATTAGATAACTGATAGTGACTCGCAGTCTACTCCAGCCACCGAAAACTCCGTTTCATAAATGGATTTGTTCGATTAAGAAAGAACTGGATTGGAGAATTTAAAACTTCAGAAGGAAAACAATGTGATTTTTTTTTTTTTTAAAAACTCTCGAGGTTAGGTCTGATTGAGCGGGTTGATAAGGATTAAACAAGGAATAAACGGAGGCCATTCCTCGGAATCTGTTGCTTTTTTTTCTTTTGGCCCATTCAAACTAAATTCGGCTTAGTTTTGTGCTGAATTTCATCCTTCATTTACTCCAGCACTTCACATTTGAATCTTTATCTATAATTGCTATGTAATGTGTTAACGAGTCTAAAGAAATAAGATTTATATGAAATGAATTTTGAAGACAAGATTATTTGGATAAAAGTTTCTTATTCATTTGATCTTTCGTGTCGTTTGACTACTTTCAAGATTCGTATGGTTGTTGGTAATACATCCACACTTTGATAGTTTTTATGGCGCAAGTCTGGTGCTTAAATTGTATACCTAATAACATAAGTTTCCAAAGCTATCGGAAACACCTTAATTCTCAGACTTAAAGTCATTTTCGCTGTGTCAGTTCTTGGTCGTTAACTTGAATTATCTGATATTACGGTAAAACGTTAATCAAGCGACTCCATTTCCTTACAAAAAAATAAACAATTTCAGGGTTGAATAAAAATAGAGCTGGCTTAATGGGAACTGGTTTATTGGAAATGAAATCGGTATCAATTTCATCACCATCCATAAAAGCAAGCAAACTTACAAGATAAATCATTTTTCAACAGAAACGGAAATTATAATTAAAAAAATACAATCTTTATTCGTGGGTCCAGAATTAAAGCATTTAAAGAAGTAACCACGCTGTGGCTCCGATAATGGCTACTCCAACAACTGCTGTAATCAAACTAGCACCAACCTTATCCTTTGTATTGATTTGAAGTGGTGCAATGTTGTTGTTGGAAGTACCAAAACCGGCGGCTGGGTTGCCAATAGAAGAACCTCCCGTATTGGCCGTCAAGGGAGGTGGGAAGTCGCGAACACGCAAATTTTGAATCACCTCCAAAGCACACATTTGCTCACCCAATCCCCATACACCGTCCCATGATCCATTGGTCCATGAAAGACCACAGGTGTGACCATCGGTACCTCCCGAACAAGCCGACCAAGCAGCGGCGTTGGCAGAGTCTACGAGCCAAGTTCTGATTTGATCGTAAGTTTGAGGAACCATAATCGAAGTCAAACCCAAAAACCGAGAGAGATATGCCTTAAATGACCGCTGATCATTGTTACATGTGTAATAATTGGATGTAGGCAGCTGACACATGGCTTCATACATGATTTGGGCGTCAGAGGACTTGTTGTAGAAGAAAACCAGGGTAGCATGTAAAAGGTTTAAAGTTCTATCCAACCATTTTTGGTCCAGGGTGTGGTTATACAAGTATGCACAGCCGGACAACATAAGACCTTGATTATAAGACCATTGTAATTTGGTGATGTTAGAACAATTGTTGTAGATTTTGACACCATCGTACACGAACCACCAATCACCCTCAGTCAACAAACCAACTCCATACATCCAGTCAAAAACGCGATCACACCATTCAATGTAAGTGTTGTTGCCTGTATATCTAGCTAAACGAGCACCAAGATGGAACAATGCACCATTGGAGACAGAGTTCTTGTAGTCGTATCCAGTGTTCCATTGGAAAATCTGCCACCTAAGACCTCCATTGCAGTCGCCCAAGTCCCATCTAGAACTCATGGTATTGAACACAGCCTGAGCTAATGAAAGCCAAGCCAATTTCGGATCAGAAGGGTTACTGAAATTCCGCTCAGCAGCGGCCATAACGGCAATACCCCAGAAAGCTTGATCATCATTACCCTCAGTTGTAGTTTGATTAAGTGGAATATAATTATAGTCGTCACCTACTTGATAAACGAGCGCAGACTTAATCAAGTCTACATAAGTATCGTTTTCCATATAGTAGGAGTAATCAATCAAAGAGCCCCATGCTCCCCCAGCTTCCCACCAATAGTATGGCCATGTGAACATACCAACTGTGCCTCCATACTTAGAACCGTCGTAGTAGTCAAGAAGACCATCTGCAATCAAAGCACAAGCATGTTTGATACTGGTGACATTATTAGTATCTAGAGAGATGGCCAAGGTCTGACACGCCGTAAGAAGCGGTATAATCAAAGAAAGGAGTTTCATTGAATTAGAACTGAATCAGGATTAAAGTTTTCTGGATTTCTTGATTTTTTCCAACAATTTTTGCGGATTTTGGATTAGGCAAGTCGAGGCAAGTCACTCTGAATGTTCAATGAGTCAAGTGTCCAAAAAGAGCCAATTAAAGAGAAATGAATACTCCAGTAATGATAAATGCGATGCTCTGATCCTTTTTATCAATTTCACTTTTCTTAAATTCGCTTCTTATTATAGTGTCCTTGAAAGATAGTGAAAGAGATGCGATGCACTTGGGCCCCGTCGCGGTAATGCAGATCCTGAGACGTGAATACGAAGGAGGTTGGAGAAATAGCCGCCCCACATATCAATATATAGATACGTTGATACAAAAATATTTTATTTCGTTTTTTAGGATTTTCTTTATGGATTTTCTTATTTTTTTGTTACGTTTTGGTGTCTTGGTTGTTGTTTGGGTGGTCAATTAGAGCGGTTAAAGTGGTACAATGGCCAGCCTGTCATTGGTATTTAAGAAGAAAATTGAGAGAATTTTACGTATTTTTGACTCTTTAAATTAGATATTTTTTTGTTTGTTGGACGAGTTTATTGCAAGAACTCAAAGATACGAAGAAGGATGTATTGTAGAGCATCCACCAGAGGATACTTCAATAACATAAATTAACTAATCTCTATCGATTTAACATTGAATTAATTGAATATTATGTCAATTTTCAACCAACAGAGAATAATTAACTAAAACAATTAGGTGAGTTATCAATCAATAAAAGTGAGATAAGCAGAAGTCTTCTCCATAGAAATCAATTTTCCATCAAAAAGACAAAGCACCTAGAACTAAATCACTTATTCCTTTTCGTACATCCTTTTCGTATTCCTTTTATCAATTAAACTCTTTCCTTAACTTTTACTTGCAGTAAAACAACGTCTTCCTAAATCAATACAGAATCTCGGCATGCCCTTCACTCTTTTTCACGTCACGATGTAAATTCATAGGCTCTGACTTTCCCATTTGTGAGAATTTTACGGCTGGTCGAATACCGCCATTAAGTACCGTCTTGTCGGCAACTCGAAGCGCCTTGATCTGGCTCACCAACCCACTAAAGTCTCTGACAAATTGCTCGCGGCTAATCGAAACAGAGACTTTAGAGAACACATCCAATGGTGCAGCATCAAGACCAAGTCCAGATTTTTGCCATTGGTCTTCTAATTGCCTCAAAAATGAAGACGTGTATGTTGGTGCTACAGTTTGTGTTTTCTTTTTAATCAACATCAAGTTGGTTTCAGGGAAAAACATTAACTCCACCCTTGTTTTCACTGCATCAGAGCTGGCACTATATGCAACTCTAAGAGGGGCAGAAAACAAATAATGCAATTGCTGGCTGTGTTTGGAAACCACTGGTTGTGAGTTATTGACCTCAGCTACATTGTTAGAAACTCGCGTAAATTTCAAAGGCGCCAACAGTCCCAAGACTGGGTCAACGTATATCAGCGTGAAAGAATCCATAAGAACCCGACGGAATTGCTCTTCCGTGCTGATTGGCCGGCTATTAAATATAGATTCAATGGAGAACTGTGGAAGTTCGGAAATATATGTGTAAGAGAGATAATTTTTGTCGTGTACCAATTTCAGTAAGAAGTCGTTATAGTCCCCAAGAACTCGAGTGCGTGCATAAGGGTCGATGTAACACAGGGAACAGAGACGATAGATGACGCTCATCGAGTCTTCAGGGTTCACTGGAGTCGAACAAAGCTCACAATTGGATACAGACGGAAGCATCGCACGATCTGGGGCCTGGATCTGCAGAAACACCTTATACTTACCCTTTACCAAGCGGGAAGTAGGTTTTGGCCTGTTAAAGATCTCCGCACGAGGCTTCTCGATTTTACTTGTCGTAAAATTTTGACCTGAGCCAGAACCCATGTGTGCGGGATTCGATGCAATTGGAGGCGGAGGAGGATGGTTAAGATAAGTGCTGTTTTCTTTGGAAGCAACACCTCCACTAATTCCTTGACTGGCAGAACTGATGTTTCCGACACCAGAATTTCCCGAACTAACACCGCGAGGAGCTTCAGACCCATACTTACCATTATTGACTCGCATGGCTGACAGCAGTGTGGTAGATGCTGGAGCAGTTGCATATGTAGGGTGGTTAGTATACGAATTAATATAGTCAGAAGCCATACCGCTACTGGCAGAAGGAACAGTTTGGCCAGGGATCACGTATGGAGAATTCCGACCTTCAGCAGGAGTATTATACGGATACTGTGAAGGATATGCCAGCAGTGGGCTACCGACAACGGAGTCATTTGGGGTCATTTCCGAATCGAGAGCATATGGATCATTTCCAAATACATCATCGCCCATGAAATCCGTGCTTTGGTTTTGTTCTTGAAACTGACGCATTCCATAGCGCATGGTTTCCTCCGCCAATGGTTTCCTCAGCTTCTTCTTTGTGCGCTCGATGATCCGACACTTGGCACATGTTTTGTACTGCTGCACCTCAGGAGGCTCGTCATCCATTCTTCTTCTTTTACACCGACGACACCTTCTCACATCATCGTAGATCATCATCTTGAGTGCGAGGGGGCTAGAGCAGAGGATAGAAAGGAGAGATTTGACTCTAAGATCAACTATATTAAAGTAGAAAAAAAGGATTCTGGATGCAAACGCGTATTTCCGAATGTAACGAATTCTTTAGTACGTTATTCCTATTCGTTGATTCTTCTGCGCTTTGTTTCTGGTTCAAAGTTCTGGTTGTCAGATCTCCTTACAAATCTTGACCTCAGATCTGAAAATTTCAAAATCCAATTATAATATTAGTGTTTCAATGCGTCTGAAGTCAGATAATAAAGAAACAAGTTCGATTCCGAAACTCTGAGACGTTTGTTTGTTGAATGAAACTTGGTTTATCACTTGAAACTTGAACTAAGCTGGAAAGTGTCCTGGGCCGTGCACGACCCAGAAAAAAAATAAATTAGTATACCAAAGCAAATAAGAAATACGCAAATATCATACTCAATAACTTAGAAACCACTCTTTTTGTATACATTGATGCCTTGCACCCGTTGCAAAATTGGCTGCAAAAAATCCAAATCTGAAACAAGGCCACATTTCGCGGGTGTTGATGAGTTGGTTACTGATGGGGTCTAAGACATCGAGGAGTGCAGGAAGCATTTGAAACAAGAGAAAAGTATGAAAAAAAAAAGGGTTAGAGAATGTATTTATGGAGTTAATGAGAAAATAATTACTTTTTTTATTCGGCGGCTTAATTTCTTTGTGTTTTTGTTTCTGGATTGTTTGACACTGATTGAATGTTGAATCTCTATCAAAGTGTGAACGTTCTGCTCTCAATACCAGATGTGGTCTTATCAGGAGGTTTTTGGATAGAATTTTGCTAATACTTCAAATTGTATTTTTGAGATTTGTTTCTTCGTTGGTAAACTCTATTTGGCCCAATACTTGTATCCATATCAAGATGGCAAGTGGACAGAGGAATAACACCCAGCCTCATGAGTCAGTATTTTGAACTACCGAGCCGCTAATAAAATCTTTAAGAACAGCGCAATTTGCCAAGTTATAGAGGTAAATCTTGTATCAAGTCTGGAACGTTTATCTCGCTGCAGCTAGAATATTGCTCAAGCAATGGTGGGCGTCAAATCCGACACTCCTTTTAAATTCAATCTCGATGGTAGTAGCGGTGCTTGATTTACTATTCCTGATTTCACAGTCTCACAATTTGGGGCAGTCTATAGCTTTTTAATCTACTCCAATTAATATTACTGGTATCTCTTGATTGGCCACATTGTTTGGGCGAATACTTTGCTGAAACCGAACATTGTAAGCGTCACGCTTTCTTTAAATTGAAGAAATCCTATGGAAGCTCGAATTTGTTTTTTTTCTTTGATTTTGTGGTTGCGCTGGAAATTACATCGACCACCTCTTCGGCAACATCTTCTTCATCTCTAAAGTTGCACCAGCAGCAGCAGACTGTCGTCGAAAGCCAGCACTCGTGACAATAAAGATCAAACTTTGAGGTCCAATGAGGCTTCAACAATTTTGCTAGCTACTTTAAAATTCTTGATATGAGTGTAACTCCCTCTATTTGTATATGCCATATGGGAGCTTTTTAATAGTCAATTTCGAAGAGCAATCAGTCATGAAGAATGGGCATTAAAGAAAAAAATTACAGATAAATTTAGTCTCTGTAAGAATCGATTCTTTTTATTTGGTCTGTTGTGTGCACATGGGATCTTCCGTCGAATACAAGAAATGCTTTTGGCTTTTAGATGAACTAAAGGTAGCCAATAAAGACAAAAAATGCTAAAGGTCCAGAAATTTAAAGAATTGAATAAACTGACATCAGGAATGAAAACTGATTAAGAGTGTTATTTCCATGTATGGTACCTTCGACATTTTAAGCTGTCTAAGAACTGCAAAATGAAAAAGACGAACTATGATCAGTTGAGTCAAGATATTCATAAAGGAAATATCCTATTCAATTCTAAAACTTACATTTTCAATTCTTGTAATTCCTTTCGATAGAGAAATCCCAGTGAATCATATTATGCAGATTGTGCAAAAGGATGCAAAGCGTCTAAAATAATACAACCATCGTATTGTATGCATGATGGCTCTTTTAATTCTGCATATAAAGATTCTGTATGCACTTTGGTTGCAAGATTTTGTTGCCCGTCAAAAACAGGGTGGGTATACATAGCCAAGGGGCTTCGTATTTGACAAATAGTTCAAATTCTCAAAGTTTTTGAAATTAAATAAATTCTTGTTTTTCTTGCCACATTAGCTCTTGCTGCTGTTAATGTTCTAATTCTTGTGACTCTGCAGACTCAGCAGTTCTACCTCAAGCCACAATTCGATCAAACGATAGGTTCCCAAGTAGCCTATAAGTCTAAACTTCCTTCCCAATTTACTTTTAGTAATGCGGCTATGTCGTTTAAGGATCAGGTGCTGGGTCTTGATCTATACTTACTTTGGTCTAGTAGTTTCATTCTGTTCTCGCCTAGTCCAATTTTTCTTCGGACACAGGGCAATACCTTATCTGGTGGATTTGCTTGGTTGAAACCCGGGAAAGACATAATTTACGCATCCAGCACCAACGAGTCCCCATTCGACGGTGCTATATCGGTATCGTTGACTTGTGTGGTTGCAGGAGAAACCGTACCAACTTCTTCTTCTTCCACTACTTTGTCTTCCATCACTTCTACTTCCCCTCCTGGCGCACCTGCTGGAGGTATTTGCCGCCAAAATAGAATTTTTTTAGTTCAAAATTAATTAAGTCATCACGAAAAGTTTTACTGAGTATTGAGTGTTTGTCTATTAGTAGAAAAATTCCGTAATTTAGAGCACCAAGAAGTAATTTCGACGAATTTAAGTACGACAAGCATCATCCTGAAATAATTCCGACAAACACGAGAAGCGGCAGTGTTTAATATGCTACTTTCCTCGGATTCTTTACTAAAAGAAGAATGATTTGCACACGTAATTACTCAATTGTTGGCCATTGCATTGTATGGCATATGCGTTCAGCTCAACGGCTCATGCATGCAATAGGCCCAATTTTTCGAATTTAAATTAAAGAATAAAGTGGTTCGGTAGTTACAAAGGGTGTCAAGACTCAAAACAGCTGTTTGAATTTCAGTTCTATTTAAAATAGGTTGGGAATTTGTGTCAAACATAAAGGATACACTGTATGTATAATCGCTTAACTTATGCAAATGTCTAACCTTCTGTACAAGAAATAGATAAATTACCCTCGTAATTGCACACGTATACATGGAGCCACATCTAATCGCCAAATTGACTATAAAAGTAGTAATGAATGTCAAAATGAAGACTAATCGACCCTGGACTTGTACTCCATCCTTATCTTGAAAATGCGAGGCTTATTCGTTCTTTGTGGGAACCCTTATAACTAACTATCTAGTTTTTACTAGACATTTAAACTTAAAATTTTACTTGTGCATTTGTGAATATTCGCCACCTGGGACTAATACTTAATTAAAGTTAGACTGAAGATGCATCTCCGTACATCATTTCGAATAGTCAGGCATTCGGGATAATGCTTATCATGCTTGACTGTGTTGAACACTCCATTCGTTCGGCAAGCGATTAAGAATAATTGAGAATTTTACAAATGAATTAAAATAAGAATCGTTGTAATAAAAAATCGATTACTTAATGAAACTAAACTTTAACAATTCTCTTTTGGCGGCAGATGCCTTTAGCAGGTGCGCCAGTAGTGGATGAAGAAGTAGGGGAGGATGTGGAAGTGGTAGAAGATGTGGACGTAATAGGGGAAGCGGGTGCACCGACGGGCCTCGAAGACATAGAAGCTCGCAAATATAACTTACCAGGAGCCGTGTCCAGTATAATAAGTCTCCCCTGTGGCTGGCCCAAGCGGTATTTAAAATGACAGATTCAAAGAGCCCAATTGCTTGTGCCGTTGGCAAGAATACCGCGCTCAGCAGTTGGAAGTTTAAATAATATGGGACACCATTATTGTTATACGAAATATATGGACCAGTTTCATCGACATCAAATGCAAAGGGATTCTCAGATAACAGTCCGATGACTTCTCCAGGACCAGGACGGTGTGAGAAACATCGACTGGACGCCAATGGAGACAAAAATATCGTACGTCTGAGCGGTGGCGATTGCACTTAAAGTGAGAAAGGCGAGGATAAAATTCATTGCTTCTGTAAATACTTCACAAAAACAGCCGATTCGAGCCTCTTTTATATCATTTTGCAGCCAAATGGACGCTTTGCAGAATCTTGCATTCCGACTCGATTAAAGTTTTCAGTATACAGACCGCATATCTCTATATGCAAGTTAATATCAACTGATAGCTTATTGATAGCTTTATCAAGAGATAGTAGAAAAGTACTTGAGATAAGGCTGTTCATTTAGGCCATTAAGTAGCTTGAAAAAGCAATTGACAACAGAAATCATTTTCAGGGACAAAAATGTAATTTAACTATGAACATCGTTAGATATACTAGATTTAAGTATAACGTAAATTGAAGATGACATGTACTGCATACCAGGTGATTATTTTTGTTGCCCGCTCAAAACCTGCAAAATAAATTACTTTCACGAGTGAATAGAAAAATTCCTCTAGTTTTCTTTGACAACTTGACTATCAATTCTATATTCAAAATCAATAATTTGTTGCTCATTTTAAGTGCATTGAAGTCCCTGCTACTGAACAGATTAAATCGTATTTCAATATAGACCAGATGTAGAATTAGGTGGTTCGTGGGCAATTTACCGCCCAAATTTATTTTATGCCTACTGTGATAGCATTTACAGCCGCACATGAATTATCCTGTCCAAAATACAGTGATGACTGGATCCGAAAGTCCTAGGATTACACCTTTCATCACCCGATTTGAGTCGCTGGCCGTAATGATGTAAAAAACAGCTATGACATTGCCTTTGGATAGTATTTGGTAGTACTTGCGCTAACCTCACCTATCGCCACTTCCTTCTAGAATCCTACCAATTCTACCTCAGCTACTGTTTCTCCAGGTCCTGGCCGTGTTTTCCATCAAGACGCTGAGAAAATTCTGACAGTAAATTAGTATCATAGGCTAGAGAATATGCGAACATTCATCAAATTGCGACAGTCTTTCATTTTGTTCAATACATTTATAATCTTGTGACTGAACACTACCAAAAAAAGGGAAAATGAATCTTCGAGATAATCATTAATGAATAAATTAAAATTGATGGAACCAAATAGACTTGACTTAATAATGTTAAAAACAAGATTTGAGTACAGTCGAATAGACTTTACAGGTGCAACAGTGACATGTAATTAAAAAAAAGCATTTAATAAATTGTTTTGCTGTCTCCTTTGGTATTCTTCCGAAGAAAAAAAAGTCTGTATTCGTTGATTCTTTCTCACATTTTGGCCGATACGTTTGGCGGGTTGGGAGTTCCACTTAAGTGTTCATGCATGCAATACGCGGCCTTACTGGCGGAGGACATAGTTTAGGGTAAAGCAATTTATTGATTTACTAATATAATATTTCTTGTTGTTTCTTGTCACAAATATTGGGAATACCCAACCCTAAATATATTCCTCAGGAAATGGTGGTTCTCGTATAAGTGTTTCAGATTTGGGAATTTTCCATGTGACCATTAATGCTAGTATGTCGATCATGAGATGTACGGGTCTACTGACCCTTCACTCAACACATAAATTGGGTGAGATTTATCGTCAGTTGCCTCCTCGCACAGCTAGAGAACCTGGACAAGTTATCTTATAAAAATGTTTTTCGAATTTCTATAGATAATGCCGTCACCAAGCTATGGAAACACATACCAATTAGTGTAATGCCATGCATGCGAGAAGAGGCGTTCTGTATACAGAAAACTCTATTTGAGTCTACATGCAAGACTGGGTTAGGCGCCCATTCGGTTGCGAATTGATAAAAATGAGGCTCGGTTTGGCCAATGTTTGTAAAGCAATAACAAAAGCGATGAAATTTATCCTTGCTTTCTTACTTTAAGTGCAATTGCCATTGCTCTGCCGCTCTATATAATTGTGTCCTTTGGTTCTAAACCCTTGTTTCTCACACCGTCCACCAGTCCTGGAGAGGATATCGGACTTTTATCTCAGGTTCCCTTCATATTTGATCTTAACGATTCTACTCCATATTCTCGTATAAAATTAATGGTTTCCCGTATCACCTAAACTTCCAACAGTCCTATGCAGTTTTCTTGCCTACTCCAGAATCACTTCGGTTTGCTAAAACTGCCCTTGTAACAATCGCTTGCATCAGCCCCGATAAAAGGCTTATAATTTTGAGTTCCGTCCCTACATTTACCTATACGAAAGCTACTTTGTATTTAGCAGCTGCCGGTTCACCTAAAGCCACTACTACTTCACATGTACTTCTACTACCTCATCATCCACTACTTCTTCAACCACTTCTTCCTGGACCACTTCTTCCTGGACCACTTCTTCTTTGACAGCCACAAGGGCACCTGCTGGAGGTGTCTACTGCCAAAAGCCTGCGAGTTTGGCATAGATTTTTCTTTCTGTTAATAAAGGTCAATTCTCAGTGGTCTCATAGCGCGGATGTCAGCTTCGGGCAATAGATACATACATTTTTTATGAGCTGTAATTTAGTACTTGTTTTGAAAGTTGCAATAATTCCTCGATGCCTTCCTTATTTAATTGAAGCTCTGATAAACGTTATTTGACTTCTCTAGAAATACTCGCCATGTCAATAACAAAAGATTGACGAAGTCTTATTTCATATCTAGTCTTTTTTTCACCTAATTAACTCAAAAAAATTTCACTCCGAATAGGCAAATGAACTAAGAAGTATGAATTTTTTTTATTGCAAGATTGTTGATAGTTATCCATATTTAAGAAGCAATAATGTAATAGTTACAATGACAGTCCTTATCCTCAAATAAGTTTATCTGCTGGAGAAATAGAAAGCTTTCGTGAAAACGTCTGATTACCGCCGAAGATGTTAGGTGGAAATGTAACAACTCTCAAACAGGTAGCGGAAGTAAGAAATGAAATCTAAGCAATTATAACAGCAAAAAAAAAAAAAAAATTCTTTTCTTTTTGAATTCAAATGACGAGCGTTGTTTTAAGACCTCTTGCTGATGACTGAAGATTCTTTCAACATAAGTCAATTTACCATAGACCAGAAGACTAAGGAAAACAGGAAGAATACTAAAAATATAAATAAACAAAATAAAATCAATGATAATCTTATAATAAAAAAGGACTTTTAAACCAAAAATAAAATCTCTCACTCATTTCCCTTTTACCTATTTCCTCATGCATAGACAAAAAAGCAAGCACGTACGAGATTCTTTCGAAACAAAAGACAGAAAGTTTCACCAGTTTTTTTTTAAATAACCTTGACTTAATCAAAAAAAAAAATTAAAAGATTCCTTTAACCCCTATTGTCTCTTATCCTGTCATCTCCACAGCCTGCGTCTTGCCTGCACTCATCCCACTCTCTCACCATTCAACTACCCCAATCTTTCCGCCTAATCTCTTTGCCGTTTATCTAACCATTTAACGCAAAAGAACAGAAAAAGGTACTCCATTGTTTTGTAGAATCGAACTGAAATGTCAAAGATCGTTCGTTCTCTCAAAAACGTGGCCAATGGCTACTCGTCGACCCAAATCTTGGTCCGCAATGCTACCTCCAACGACCCCTCAGGTCCCACAACGTATGACATGGAGGAGATTGCAGCAGCAACTAATAACACTCAAACTGAGTTCTTGGAGATTATGGATATGCTTGATCGTAGATTGAATGATAAGGGTAAAAACTGGCGTCACGTGGCCAAATCCTTGACGGTGTTAGACTACTTGGTTCGTTACGGTCTGGAGAAATGTGTAATGTGGTCGAAGGATAATCTTTATATAGTTAAGACTCTTCGTGAATTTGTTCATTTCGATGATAGTTCTCAGGACCAAGGCGCTTTGATTCGTGTCAAGGCAAAGGAGTTGGTGTCCTTGTTACAGGATGACGAGAGACTTACTCGGGAACGTCAAAATGCTAAGAGACGTACTCGTTCAGACAGTAACCCTCGTCCAGTTCCAAATAGACGGCGTTCGGATCCTTACGATGCCGAGTTGCAACGCGCGCTAGAGCTCTCTAAAGAAACTGCCGAGGAGGAGAAGTCGAGAAAGCAACAGGCTCTTAATGCTGACGCGAATGATGCTGACTTACAGGCTGCGCTTAAGTTATCTTTGGAGGAGGAGGAACTTCGTAAACTCAAAAACCTGCGCAATGACAACCTCTTGGACTTGAACGACTACTCTCAAATTCCCCAACAGCAACAACAACTCCAGTTCCAACAATATCAACAAATCCCTCAACAATATACCATGGGTACAACTCCAGGTTTCTTTTACCAAGCTCAGGATCAGAGTTTACAATATGATATGTTTGGAAACCCAATTCAGGCAACAGGATACTTCCCAAACTATGGACAATTTGGTCAGCCACAAGTGCAACAACAACAATACTCGCAGCCTCAAATTCCTCAATATACGGGATTTGTGAGTTCTTCAAATGTCAACTCGCCACCCGCAGAGGAATTGAGGCCACTTAAAACGGGATCCAACAACCCATTTGCCTTGCAGGGCGGAAACACTGCACCACAACCACAACAGCCTTCGCTCAATGCATTAGCACAGAGTCAAACAAACACACAACCTCAGTTCTTCACACAACCTGCAGAGCAATCGCCACAACCACAACCACAACAACCACAACAACAGCCGCTGAAATCGCGTTTCAACGATTCTCACGAGTTAAACAATCTTTTAGCTTCTGGTACCGGTGTCGACACGTTCGGAAATACTGGTGCCTCGCGGATTCCTCACCAATACACCGCTCGTGGAAGTTTTGTGGCTTCTGGCGGTGTCGACACCCGGAACAATGCGGAAATTAAATTAAGTTCCAATGCAACAGGAAATCCATTCTTGAACACTGGAATAGGAAACACTGCAACGGCCGCACCTCGCATGAATGCTGCTCCGACTGGTTACGGATTTGGCAACAGTAAGGATGAACCTAGTCTCATTGATATTTAGATAAATCAAAGTTGTATTATTTTATAGTTCATACCTCGTATTGAGAACTTGTATGTCTCTTTCTAAACTAGCTAATCCTTTCACAATTCAAAACTTTAGAAATCCACTAGATTTCTTTGCTCCATTCTAAAAAATTGTTACTTCTAGCATTGAAATTCCTTAGTTGGTTCTCACAAGGTTCCTCATTTAAACTATTTAAATGGAAGAATCTGACCTGCAAACACACTCTTGACACACCAATTCCAATCAACAACAATAACCCCTTTGGCCTTAAATTTTTTATCTTTTTGCTTATGAGCAACAAGAATAACGTCTCCATTTTCTGAAGTAGCCATATCGTCCTTCCTCGTACCAGCGGAAACCTTGATTATCAACGAATCCGAAAGTCCATGAGCTTCAAGAATACTTTGAATTAATTCGGCACCACCATTGAGATTCCTTGAAAGATTCAATCGAAGTCCACTAAATATTTGTCTGTTTGGTATCGAAAGAAGTTTATGTAGCCCATTTCCAGAGCCCTCATATCCTAACTCGTCATTTATCTGGTCGACAGACAATACTTTTTCAAGTGAATAGTCGTCAATGTTGACGTTTTCATGGATAGCATTATCTTGTGACGTACCCTCATTAATAACTGCAAGGATATTGGTCAAATAGTCTGGGTGAACGATTCTTTCTGCGCGACTTAAACTCTTAAGAAACTTTTCAGTTCTCAAAACTTTGGGTGCAATAATGGTATCGATGGTAAGCTTTGAAGCGTTGTAATCATTTACAATCATTATGCCTACACGAGATAATCTTCCTAGGTCTACGCGATTGAGAGAAATATTCAGTTCACAGCCAGTCATGATTGCGACATAACGAGCGTGCGAGTCTGATTTTTGCTTTTTCTTAGCCGGCTTCGACAGCACATGTTCTTGGGGAACTATGGCTTCGATAACTTCAGTGTCTTTTCTTTTTACAGGTGTTTTCGCTACCGACAGCTCCAATTGCGCCATGTAATCTTTCATTTTCTTAGAAGACTTGGAGATCGACAAGTATTTGTTGAGATCTTCCATGTCAGAATGGAGCTTTAAAGATGCTTTTTGTTTTGCTGATCGGCTGGCTCTTCCGTTGATAGAAGAGACAGTTTCTTTGATAATTACTGGATCTTGAGAATCCATAAATTTTGTATTCTTCTCACCTGAGTCTTCGCTTTCGGCAACCTCAGCCTCTTCCAATTCTTCAGCAGCGTCTCTCCCATCTCTGTTGTTCTCGATTTGGTCTGATGCATCTTGAAACTGTGCTTCATGACTTCCAGAATGAGAACCAGTATCGGCTCTTTCTCTAACAGGACTTTCGGTCATTTCTTTAATCGGCTTTTGTGCTTTGGGTTCCTCAGTCGGTACCTCTACCTCCGCTTCACTCTCATCTGCACTATCGTCTATTCCCAGAACATCTGACGAATAATCCAACAAATTAGAAAGATGCAGCTTTGACAAGCGCGCCCTTCCTAAAAGCTCGTTTTTATCATCAAGATTCGTATATTTTGGATCTTTTGGATCAAGAAACTTCCATTGCGCATAGCAGTCCTCCACCCAAAGATAATTGACCACTTTGATATTGGGCCAGCGGTCTTTGGCAGCAATAATTTTATCACTTGCCGAAACACCACAAATTAAAATATCATTCGTTCGGTCCAATGTTTTTGTAAAGCCGGCACCCATCGCGGTGATGAGGAGTGTGAGGTAATGGCGAGCATCTCCGTTTATACCTGTGATGGAAATTCTCATATTCTGAAATTTATGAAGACGCCCTTTTGGAGCTGGAAAGTAGAGAAGGTTAGATTCAAGCGGGTTTACGTAGTGGCCTGTAACGATAACGTTGAATATCCACATGATCAGACCTATATGTATATTTTCGGCCATGGTAGCTCTCTTGTAATGGTCACCGCTGCGATATCTACATAGATACACGTCCATGTCCTGTTCGCTGAATTTGGGCGCAACCTTACCACCGTTTGACACTATAAGCGATTCGAGAGAGTCGATTAAGGGTTTGCTTAAGTTGTAATCTGGAGATATAAACACAACCTTGCCCTTCAAGACGCCATATTTGTTTCTTTTATTCGAGTGCTCCTTGCCCTCTTCATCCTCGTCAGCGTCGATTAGTTTCTCTTTATTAGGAAATCCCGTTTCGCAGACTATAGGATCAGAGAGTAGATATGGCTCTTCGGGAACACAGCGCTGCTGCTTGATACATTCTGCAAACCAAGCCGGAAGAACAATCTTGATATCCATATTTCGCTTCTGCTTCAAGTTGGCGGCGATTACCGCTTTGCTATTTACACGATCCACTGCTATAAGGTGCGTGGTGTAACGAGACAACTGGTCTAAGTACTGACCACCAAACAGCCGTGCAGCAGTATACATCATCTCCTTATCTCCCAGAGCCAAGTTGTTGGCTACACAGAGAACGATTTTTGACATAGGAGGTTGAGGTTCTGGTAAGTATAGGCGATAATTCTTTCTTTGGTTTTCGCGAACGGAATCTTCGAGCCATTTAATAGTTGTAACCGGAATTAGGAGATCACGAGCTTCATTTTCAGCGGCGAAAGAACAAGTTTCCGTAAGAATATGTCCTACGCGGTGTTTCTCTATTAAGTTTTGGGAGTCAGAGGCCTTTGATACAAGATACGTTCCACCGTTGGAAGAAATCAGGTCAAGAATATCCGAGTATTGAGACAAGTCTGATGGAGTTTCTGCGTCATCAATTATTAGTAGTAACACCACGTTCTGTAAAAGAAGTTTCAGCAGCATTGAATCTGTTTAGATGTGTTTCTAGAAGTAGTGAAGGGCGTGGGAGAGACCCTAGGAAGTATAGAGCGAAATAGACAAAATTATCAAATAAAAGAGTGAAAGTTGGATAATTCAGAATTTGATTTCGTGGATAATATATTGTTTGTTGATATTTTTGGTTCAAGAGGGACCTGGAATTAGTAACTAGACATCGATGTATGTAGTACGGAGACGCGTTTGATAACGAAAGTGTAAGAGATGGGAAAGAAGCAATGTAATTCTTAAGAGTGAAACAATTATTGAAGAAAATTAAAGAAGAAATTTTTATGCTTTGGGTCTTGAGCCTTGCTAGGAGATTAGATTCTTTTCTGTATGTGTGGTACAGAGGCCATTCAGAAACTTATACAAATAAAAGCATGGAAGCACTTACAGAATGTGGGTTGATCAGGATGTCTTTTATTATAAAGAATGTATTGAACCGAGGCTCTAAAGATGCATCTCGAGAAATGCGGTCTTGTGAAATGAAAATGCAAGGACTGACCACTAATGCCAAGTTTGGTATTTCAGTGGAGGCGGTGATAATATGTAGCAATGATAGCAATGGTGTTGATGTGTGGCTGTTGTTGATTTTAATGTTGTAGGTTCATTTCGGTAAAGATAATGATGTTAAATTCATGAACGATAATGCATTAAGCAGAAACCAAAGATGAAAAGTGAAAGCCACTTAAATCACCGAAAGATTTAGTTAGTTGGCGTTCAATATGCAATTTTTAGTTTGGTTGGTTTTCTGTCTGAGTTGCTGTCTAATTTATCATCTGAATGGAGAAATTGACTCGAAACTCTTTAAAATCACTTGGAAATGTTACATGTCAAAAGGGACGGATCAAACAAATCCTTTCTTTCGTTGACAAATTTCTTCGCCCAGCTTCGACAAACTAAACTGGCCTTCATAAACTTCCGTGAAGAATACTTTTTGTAGAACTCATCATGCTCAATTGGGGCAATGAGATAATTGAAAATGAGCTCTACGCACTCCCTCATGTCTTCAACTCGGTATCCACCTGAGTAATGAATAAGATTTCCGTTCCATACGGGATCCTTTTTCAATATGAGACGCGCAATGTACATGGCGGCAGCGGAACAAAGCGACGGAAGAATTCCGATGAATTTATGGTCTACTATGGTAACTTCTAAGAGATATTTACCCAAAGTCCTCAGCTGAACGTCATAATCATCAGCCTTGGAGATACGACGCAAAAAGTTCATTGGATTAGGATAATTCATGTCGAAATTGAGAATGGTCAAAATGTACTTCTCAGCTTCAAGAATCTCGTCCTCAGTATACAGACCGTCAGTGAAATACGCGTAGTTTTTTACCGAAGGCGAGAAAACTTCCTCATATTTGGCGGCAATGAATAGGGAGCCAGTTGCTAAAAGCTGAAGCTTGTCGATTTGCACAACCTCAACAGACATGAACCTGTCCATGATGTTGATGGCCAAAAAGAGGGTCTCAGGCAAAAGACGAAACCTTTGATGCATCTCAACAAGCCAATCCACGAGAATAGATCTCATCCGTGGTTTCAATTGAGTTTGCTTGAGGAGGTAAGCAGGATCTGGGAGCGTTTTCTTCTCAAGTTCATGCAAATATGGAAAAATCTCATTAACGTATTCACTAACCATAAGTGGATCATCGAAGTCCTCCTCGTCGAGGTCCTGCCATTCGTACTCGGTTTTTCTGGACTTCTTGTACTTGCTATGGGCAGCAGAGGCTGCAGAGATGCCTACGCCGATGTTTTCGGCCAATAAATCGCGTTCATTATTGATGTGGAGTTTTTCAACCAAATTATTGCTGGACTCAGTAGCTTGTCGTTTCTGTGGTAAGCGGTGTGTTATGGGCTCTAAAGGAGCACGGTCAGCGTTGTTAATGGAAGGTCTTGAGGCTTTATCTTGAGCGATATCGATTTTGAAAGACTCGGGGTTGTCGATGTTTTCAGATTCATTTCCATTTCCTATTTGGTAACCATTTTCCTTCTCATTTTGGTACTGGCTTTGGGGGTCGTCTTTCTGTGCTTCACTCTCGCTGTAGACGTTTTCACCGGAAACCTCGATTTTAGCGTGTCTCAGGGAGTTTGTTACTTGGCCCAAGGGTCTTTTCTTTAAGATATTCTTTTGTTGACCTTGTTTTGCTATGCCAAATTGACGAGACACGTCGCGTAGATGTGGACGGGATGTGGCCGAGGAAGAGGAAGCAGAATTTAACGATGAAGGCTGGGGAATTGTAATTCCGGAGGCATTAGAAGAAATTGTTGAATTCATCACCAAATCTGTTGTGTTTGTGTTTGATTTAGTGGCATTTCTCGAGTGAATGCTCATCTTTGACTGGTCTTCTGTGAGTAGCGAAGGAGCCAAAAGATCACCCTTTGTTCGCGAGCGCGTGACACGAAACTCGTTTTCGTTCGTGAAAGAAGACATAATCTATTTCTTTAAACACTTTGGGGAAGAAAATCAAATCAAAAAAGAAAATAGAAAAAGAACGACTTCAATTTGATGGGGTGTCTCTTTTTTACCTGAGGAAGGAGCAGTAAGCAAAGAAGGGTTCGCGAAAGTTGTGCGTGAAGTGTAGGCGGGGGTACGGTACGGCGTCTCAATGGAGATGAGACGTAAACAGGGAGATAAATTTATTTTTTTCGGGGAATTCAGGGTCTTTTTTAATAGAGATTTAGAATTTTCGTTTTGGGGGTTTTTTTTCTTGAAAATGGCGCTGTTTTTGCAATTATGGTGATGTAGTTGAGTAGGGCCAATAGGGCGTATAATAGGGCGTATTGCGACTCTAGTATGGGTATAGGGCGGTATAGGGCAGTAATGAGAGGGACGTCTTTTTAGTGGTGGAATTAGTAAAAAAGAGAAAATCACCTAAAGTATAAAAAATTCAGTATCGGTTTCTGATCCAATTTAAATTTTCAACCTTCTGATCCTATTGTTTCTGGTTTCGGGTTGTTCTTTCTATTCTGGCTGCGTGTTTCAGGTCAGGGATATAAGCGCGCCTGGGGATGTTTCAAGTGAATAAGTAATGGATTCCACAAGGCCTTTCGACTTTTCTAAATGGATTTCTTTCGATATCGTCCTTCAATTGTCAAAGTTCACTTTGAACAAAAAATCTTTCTAAAAAATTGACTTGCCAATGTGTTTTGTTTTGTATAGCCCTCACTCTATGCACCCTTGGCTTCCATTTCCGGCACTATTGCTGCAAAACATCGCGCTTCATCAATTGGCGCCCATCGCTCGTTTAGGCCACACTATAAACATTCACTAACAATAAAGAAACTCCCGTTCAAAGTCATCAATGTTGCAAAAGGGTCTTTTAGTGAGAAAATGGACTGTGTATAGATTACTCTAAATTCATTTAAGGGTCATTGGTATTCCTTAGTTAGGAAGTTATCTTGTTGTAAGGGTGACACGGTTCCTAGTTGGGATTAATGGGTAACAAGACTCCTAGTTGGGAATTATGGGACAACTTAAAGTATTTTATTTTTCGAAATGTTTGATTTCGCTTCATTTGATCTTGGCTTTCCGTTTGTTTATCTATATGGCCCAGGGTCCTGAATTCGGGCAACTGTTGTTAATTTCTGTGGTAGAAGCCCGGGCTACACCGTGAATAATGACAATACGATGAAACGCATGTTACACTTCTTATCTTTCGGAAACTTTAGTGATCCTTGCGTATTAAATTAAATCATGAAAGTGAATTCATTTGGTGGCGAATTGATGTGGTCCGACTAATCGTTTTATCACTCAAAGAGGTTTCCCACAAACGTTTAATATCGATCGTAAATTGCTTGTTTTGGTCATAAATTATTTATTATCCCTCATAAGGTTTTCATTCTTTCCTATTTCTTCATCCATTGCCTCGTTCAACCTTTATCGCTCCTAAATCTTTATCGCTCATAAAAATTTTAAACTCTTTTGGCCATAGTAGTAAGGATAGATCCGCTAGATTCACTCGTTAGTCATTAGATCCATAACTCGCTCTTGATATCCCGCTAAATAAGCCTACCGTAAATGACAAGTAAAGTCACCCAAATATATTCCTGTCCAAACCTAAGTAATCTAATCTCCTAAATTTTCACAATACCGCTCAACAACTTCTCCGGTGGCTCCCATTTGTGTACTGAAACTATCTACGTTCTCCTTGAATTCCTCCCAACACGCCAAATTTTCAATAAAAAGCTGCGTTCCTGCCCGAACCAATGCCAACATCACCGTGACCCATTTCTTCTCCATTTTGTCAATATATTCCTGGAGATTTATCTCCAACGATGAGGTGAGTTTTGCTAAATCAAAATTGAACAAGTTGATGAGTTGATCTAGTTTATCAAGTTCCTTCTCAATTTGCTCAATTCGGTTCTGAATGTGCCGATCAGGTAAAGAACCATCTGCTGCACCCGTATATTTCATGCTATTGGCGTCTAAACCTGAGTGGTTAGTAGAGCTATTGGAGCCTGTTGCCTGTTCAGCAGGTATTGAATAAGAGGCGGCCTTGTTACCTCCAAAAAGCCCATACCATGATTTGCCGGATTGTGATCCCTTGAGCCGCAGCTTAGACTCAATTCTTCGAATCGCAGATTGAATCGATGGACTATCAATGTCCAAATCCTTGAGTCTTTGAATGGATTGCTGATTGTATGTGAAACTTGCTAGTTCTTGGACCTTGGTGAATTTGAGCTTGTATAATAATTTATACTGCAAAAGCTTATACTTGTAGAACTTAATAAGCTGCAATGCAGAGAAGTAGTATTGGATGAATTGAGTAATTGGCTCTTCCCACAGAGGCGTCACATGCGAATAAAGGAAATGTTCGAAATTCAAGAAGCTCAGATCGAGCGTCAGACCAAATTTTTCGACTGCCTTTGAGAGTTGGTTATTGTCCAGACTAATCATCTCGTGCATCTGAAGAGAGAAGTTGTTAAGGTTGGCGCCCAACTCAATGAGTACCTTTATCATATGTTCGAGGTTACGAACATTACGATTGTTTAGTTTGTGCATGTCGCTTAAAACACGGATGTTTTGATGAAAATTGGTTTCGAAGTTTATGAGTTCAACGGGAATATTGCTGAAGTCCTCTGCCATCTGCTTCATGTTTGTTCCCTTGATGTCCTTCAGGTTATACAATGTGATATCGGAGTATAATTTATGGAGATCCTCATTGATTTTGCGAAGCGCCGGAAGATTGTCTGGGGCGTTGATATCAAACCCAGCTAATCGTGGCATAAGGAAGTAAAGTCCGTTCTGGTCTGTCGGGTTGTTTGGGTTGGCAAGAAGCAAATTCTGCGGAAGAAGGCTAGCTGGTGGTTCGTGCATTGCATTCTCCCATGCCAATTCGTAGTTTGGGTCAAGGAATTTAAGAAATAATGGACAATCCTTCAACATAGCACTACTTTCCTCGAAAACAACATCGTGCAAAAATTTGCGAAACAGCCTTCGGCGCACTTCGACCACAGAAACCTCTCTCGAGCTATCAATGGAGTTTATAAGGTATGTGAGGAGAGAATGCTTCTCTGGAATTGGGGGAACAACAGTAGTAGGAAATAACTTAACCAAAGTATCTCTAAGAGACTTAAACTCCGAGTATCTTCTTTTCACGATAATTGGGGCACCAAGCTTTTCGAGCGATAACTCAATTAAATAAACTACGACCTTTGTTCCTGCTAGACGTTCGCTGGAAACTACATCTATATGGAGTTTGGGCCCTGCAGCCAACATTTTGCGTATTTTCAGTGAAAGCCCTAGGGAATTGTTAACTAATGCCGTACTATTGAAATCAACAAAGCTTTCCTGGAGTGCCTGACCCGGGGGACTTGTGGTGCGTGTGGATGTGTTTGGTGGCGACAGAGCACCATTGTGGATCCCATGGGCCATGCGCAGAACATCTGGTGCTGGTTGATGAAGCAGAGGATTGTTATCTTGTTCAAATTCGGAAAAAACGTCCGGGTCGTCCATATTTCTTGCACTGTTTTGGGTCTATGGATGAAAATGTGATATGAAGTTTAAGTTGTATGGGGGACTATGATAGAAGTGGTGTCTGCAGGGCTTCTTATCTTCGATAGCAGCAGTAGTGTGAGGATATTTGGGGTTAAAAAGAGACGATTGGAGTTTAATAAAAGTATTAACCCATTGAATTTGTATTTCATGAATTAAACTGAATTTGGGGGAAATTTTGGCTTCAATTTCGTTGTTTGATGTAGCTCGTAGTGTGATGACTTCAAGGGTAAAGATAAAGGGAGAAAGGTTTTGTTTTCTGGCTGATTTTATGTTTACATTTCTCTATATATATATAGGCTTCAGACTCATACCATCTGCTCTTTGTTTAAATGCTCCACAGCAAGGTTTTGACAAACGACAGATCCATGTTGCTCTCAGCATAAATAAGGGAGTAATGCCGAAGCATCAATGTTATTTCTTCCACTTCATCCATCATTTCAAGTCGTGATATTCGTGTCAATTCCTCAGGTTTGAGCCATAAGTGTGAAGCATCTGTTCCATTAAAACAGCCCACCGCCGCCATATCCGTTAAGTAAGCCTTAAATCCCAACTGCTTTTCTAAAAGAGCCCTGCGCGCTTCCAAATTGGGGAATGCACGAAAAGTTTGTAAATCTATTCCCCGATTATTTAGGTTAGAGGTCATGGCGGCACCGAATCCATCATCTAAGGACATTGGATCGAAAAGAACACAAGCGACGTGACTCAAGAAGTTTTTCCAGAATTTCAAAACACCAATAAACCCATCGGGGGGAAGGTAGCACAAAACGCACTCGCTGATCAAGAGTGTGGGCATTCCACGGTCCATAAACAGAAATTCCTGTGCGCCGCTGCTTTCACATTGTCGTAGATCAAACCCAACAAGGTGGTATCTATCTGTGGATAAGTTCGGAGAAAATTTGAAAAAGCCTTCTCTTGAGTTTATGTCAAACGAGTTCATGGAATTGTCCTCGCATCCTACAATCTGCTGTAGTTCTTTCAGAGAGGCTATGGCCGCTTTCTTTATCTTAATCAATTCTGGAAAATCCACCTCCACGTAACGAGCGTTTTCGTATTTCCGTAAGATTCGAAACGCACGCGTATCTGAGCCTCCACCGAGAGCTACAACTTGACAGTTCCCTTTATGTTCTTCTACGAAGCGTTCTGTAACTACGTCAATGGCATGCGTACGAAGATACGTACCTCGATTGATCAATGGAAACTTCGGCACATTAAATGCACTTCGAAGTGTTCGATTCGAAGACATGGACGTGTAGCCCTCACAATGGCGGAGGTTGGCGTTATAGGAATCGACCAAAGATTGAAGAAATGGGTCTTCAGGAGTGAAGTATCCCTTGCGGTTGGCCCAGACTTTGCAGCTCAACGCGTCTATATCTGTCGCCCTCACGAGTTTATCCTGGCGTTCAGCAGGCAGTAGCATTTTTTTGGTCAATGGGTTCGTATTTAGTTGAGTTTGGTGTTGGAATGTGGGGGAGTACGGGGTAATGTGAAGTAATCGGATGAGATGTCTTTATACGTAGTAAAAGTAATATTAAAGAGAATTCTATTGTTTTTTTTTCTATTGAATATCGTCTCCTGCCAATATGTGCTTTGATCTGTTTTAATTACCAGCCTTTTTAGTTGTTAAATCTTCTCCATAATAACCCACCAGTTGTCACGCTCATAGCCGTGTTCAATAACTTTAGCACCTGCTTTTTCTGAATTTTCAATCAATTCGCCTTCTTTGTAAAGGTGGTAGTATCTATATTTAGTCTCTTGTTCAATCTTTGGCTTTTCTGATTTCGCCGACTTCTCCATCTCTGGTTCGTTTTCTCCCTCGTTCGACTTTTCGGCCTTTTTCTTTTCGACACGCTTTTGTAGAACCCATGGAACCAATACATCTTGTGCATCACCTTCCTTGTATCCACGGCGTGACTTTTCTTGCTCCAATGCCCAGCAATAGACCAAGAAACGACCGCCGACGCGGAGTTTTGAAAGAATATGACGGATAGCATCAATCCGTCGCGTCTCCGTGGAAAAATGATGGATCACAGCAATTGAAATTGCAAAGTCAAACCGGCCATTCTCGTGAGGAAGACTGAGTCCATCTGCTACACATAGCGTATAATTGTTCCCGCCATTGCCATGT
This sequence comes from Australozyma saccharicola, assembly GCA_030569455.1. NCBI lineage: Eukaryota > Fungi > Ascomycota > Pichiomycetes > Serinales > Metschnikowiaceae > Australozyma > Australozyma saccharicola. The sequence continues at coordinate 57,652 of JAJMKW010000046.1, read as the reverse complement.
GCACATTCAATGAGCCCCAGTGACCGATCAGATCCAATCATATACAAGTTCTTGTTCACTCCCAAATACTTTCCGTTGCCACATCCGACGTCTAGGCCTATGCTGTAGCTTGGTTGTTCTGTGAGGAACTTCTCAACGATAGGCCAAGGCTTGTATCTTGTCAGAGAAAAATGGGGCGCGATTTCATTATAAACATCATGTACCCATTGTTGTTCATGATCTTGAGGAGCAGCTTCCACTTCGCTCGGGAGTGAAGGGACACCCATTATGTGATAAGATCAGATCAAATGAGATGAGATGAGATGAGATGGGATGGGATGAGATTGGATGAAGCTGAACCTAATAAGCTGCTAGAAATTAAAAAAACTTTAAAAGCTTTTAGGCTGATTTAAGTTATGTAATTGTAAATAAGTCTTTTTTTCTCGAAGTAATGAAATTTTTGAGTTAGTGCTGAATCTTAACAGTGAACCTTAAATTATGTTTCCAAATGAAGATGATACAAGCACTGAACTAACAATTTTGAAAAAATGAAAAATGAACTAAGGCAATTTTTTGAAAGATTCAAGTAAATGAATTCGAATTTTTAATTAAAGTTTGGATATCCTCGACTGACTTTTATTTCAGGCTTGTCCCTCCCACCATCTTGTGATCCAACATCATCTTTCTTCTGATCTATCCAGACCGTTCAAAAACCTAAAAACCTTCCTTCAAGCAGACTCAATTACGAATCCTCAGCGTATTTACTGATACCAAGTTCGCCATCAAAGAAGGGCCATCGATAAATCTGCATGTCCCCTGCTCCACCAGCTCTTGAGAACAATTGAACTGGACGCATCCTAATAGAGCCCATCTCTCGTTATGCTCACGGTATCTGTGATAATTGCTCTCTTAGGGTATCTTGCCTGGCTCTTACAGCCGCAGCCCTCGATCCATCAACAGGTAGTTAGGCTACGAGACTTTGTGGAACATAACCTTACTCTAACCGAGGAGATATATATCGAGTCCGGCAATAGAGGCCTTCTACTACCTGATGTTGTTGCTGCAGCACAAGCACAATTGGATTATAGACTAAAAAAGAACGCCATACGTCTTCGCTTTAAACTTATTGACCATTTACCTAAAAAGATCGAACCAGCACTCGAGTCCAGACCCCTTATAGACGCTTTAGTGACTACAGACAATATTCAGGAGTCGGAAAATCCGAAAACGATCGAAACTGCTGTCATTACTGAGCCGGGTGCTCCAAATTTTATAGAAAAAGACGCTTTGCTCGCATCTTATCATCTGGAAGAAAAGATTCAAAAGAACGAAGCACTCTCAGATCATAGCATGAAATTAAGCGCTTCCGAAATTGTCGGACTTCCCGAATTTGATGATCGTGTTGTACGTTCTTTGGAGCTATACTTCCATGACACTCCACACATGTGGGTAGACTTTTACCAGCCAATTGCCTTTTTGGCGTATAATCTCGAACAGACGCATCGTAACGACGTTCCTTTCTTTGTCACCCAGGCTCTTTACGATACCTTACTCAAGCCAGATATAGAAATGTGGGAGCAAATGGTGTTTAAAGAAGCCCAAAAAGACGTCAATGAAACTTTGTTTGATGGATACCGCCAGGAGGTGAGAGTAAACTTTGTTGCTGCGGAAGAATCTGGCGACTCCCCTGCCGATATCATTGAGAGTATCAATAGGTATATGGAAAGATACTCCTTACTCAAGCCCTTTGTTCGTGTTAGCACGAGCGTCCAAATCCTAGACGTTTCAAAACGACTTGCGGCCAAGCACCTCACCAAAAACTCGACTCTGGAACTTACGTTCTTTTACCTGACGAGCTTGCGGCCCTATGCCAACTCTGTTCAGGGTGTGCCCTTGTTTCATATATCGCCTGAAGAGCCGCCAACAGAGCCTCCTCATGACCACTTTGGAACAGCATACAAGGAGTATGAGAAGAGGATAAATACTGTGGTATATAACATTAGTGACTTTCTTCTGGCAGCATCCGAAGAGATCAATAAGTTCGTGGGATTACCCTTATCAGACACACAGAACCTCCATTTAAAGACCGCTAGTGCATTAAAGCATTATACGATGTTGGGAATTAAAGACACCCTTACGAAATTACTGGATCCCGAAACGTTCTCCGAATCTGGATTTTCTGACGTCTGTCATTTAGTGGACACTATTCTAGTAGAAACACATCACAATTGGCTGGACCATTTACCTCGAATCCAGAACATTTATAAATCTCTTCAAAAAGTTTAAGAACTTCAAACCTAATAAGTCCTTGTATAATATAAATTTGACGTCGTTCAAGTCAATTCGATTAATGCATAAATGTAAACTTAAAAACACCATAGAAACAAAATAAAACCAGAAAGTAATCATTCAAAGCGAGAAACCAATTGTCTTAATTTATTTTTGATTAAGTGTTTTCTGAATTGAAATATTGAAAAGGTGCGTCAATATCTCCACACTTCATCACAACCCCACATATTTCAACCACATCATGAGTGATTCCGAGAGTTTCCAAAGTGACGTCAGTCTAGACGAGGAAGATGAGGAGTTTATTTGGAAAGTGTTCTACAGCAAATTGGATAATGATCTAAATGGAGGCGCATCTGAAAACGGCCTTGAGGGTGAGGCTGAATTCTCTGATCTATCAGACATCGAGGATACAGACCCAGAACTTGTAGCCAAGTATCAACAATTGAAGAACCGCGAGAAACAATCGCTTGCTGAAGATGAGCAAAAAGCTCTTCTCATTTCATCGTTCACCGAGGAACAAATGGAGCGTTTCGAGGCATATAGAAGAATGGCTGTTAACAAGGCTGGCGTGCGGAAAGTCTGTAATGGAATTTTGGGAAACACAATGCCGCAAAATATTGCAGTAGTGATGGCTGGTCTTTCAAAACAGCTTTTGAGCGAGCTTATAACGCTAGCGTTTGAGGTTCAAGAGAGAGAGAACAAGGCCCAGCTCATTTTAGACATTGACGAGAAGAAAAAGAGAAAGCGAGAAACCATAAAGAAGTTGTCCCTGGGTGACGAAAGCGTCTCTGCGGATCCTGAGCGAAAACTCGAGTATATGGGAGATTATAAGCTGCCGTTAACTCCAGATCACATCCGAGAAGCATGGAGAATATTTCAGACACAGGGTAGCGGCTCTTTTCAGTCAAAATGGCGTACTGAAGGAGAGGGAGATGGAAAATTTTTTAGGTGAGAAAAGTTTAGTTCGAGTGTTTATAGATATTGGAATGAAAGTAATAGTAATAGTAATAGTAATAGTAATAGTAATAGTAATAGTAATAGTAATAGTAATAGTAATAGTAATAGTAATAGTAAAGGTCATAGTAATTCTAATTTATCTCATTTATTCATATCTATCAAATTTTCAAGCTACTCATACGACGTTGAGGCTTAGGAGCCTTACCATCTTCAGACTTGGTACAAACCCATGTGGACGCATACATGTTAATTCTGTCAATGGACTCACCAGCGTGTCTGATTCCAGCTGGCTTACACTTGAAGCCACACAGTTCGAAAGTCTTGATATACCATGGATACTGGGCAGCAGAACGAAGCATGACACGTCCACCGGGGACGAGACAATCTTTAACAGCCAAAATCTCATTCTTGGCATCGTCCTTCTTTGGATCAAACCAATCCATATGGTCCATAATGATGGCAATAGTGATCGACTTCTGATTTAAACGCGAGAAGACATCGTTCAAAGTGTCGGTGTGAAGACGAATGTTGTCAATTGGTGCAGTTCCATCTGAGCGCTTGGTAGTAAGGTTACGGAATCCCTTTTCGGTCAAGTAGTCTGGACAGTTATTGCGGGCGTACTTACCCTTCAAACACAAGTAGTAGAAGTAGTTATCGTTGGAGATCAAGGAGCGGTGAACAACTGGGTCCAAAGTGTCAACAACATATTTCAATACAGAATCACCAATTAATTCGGCTTGGTTGGCTGGAACACCAAGGGCTTTCCATAAAAAGAGTGGGTTACCAACAAGAAGAGTGGCCACAAATGGGTTGAACAAAGTAGGCTTCACCTTCGATTGCCAAACACGAATTTGATCCTTTAAGTTAGTGCATGAGCAAAGTTCGTCGATGTAGTTGTTGATTCCAAAGAAAGTGAATACGGCACGGGCCAATCTCAAGGCCCAACGGGTCGAACCAGTGTCATAAAGACCTTTACCTTTAGGATTGAAGGTCTTCTCTCCCTTATCCATCCAATACTGGAATGCGTTTGAAGACATCTCAGATGACAAGTGATTGATGAGAAGCTGGCGGAAGTTTTGGATCTTTCCATCTCCGAAGATCTTCCACACCTGTTCCTGAGACAAACTCTTGAACGAGGCAAGCTTCAACTCCAAAAGATGGTTCTGGCATGGATTTAAGTCCACAGCATGGATCTTGCTTGGTGGATCAGGCAAACAGGCGTAGGCCAAGATGTTGTCTCCAGCAGAGGTGATGGCCAAAACAGTGTCCTTGCTAGAGAACTTCAAGATCTCGTGGTCCTCACGTGGATCTTCCCAAGTGAAAGCATAGATGTATTGATTGCGGAACTGGTGGTACAACGGATTGATCTCGTTGAAGTATACTCTCCATGGGTTCTTTTGGTAGTAGATAGAGGGGAAGGGCAAGTTCTTACGGATGTTGCTCAAAACAGCCTCATGACCCTTACTAGCAGGAATGTTGTATTCAATTCTTTGAGTTTCATCAGAAGGTGCGAGGTAAGGAGATTCAGTGGCCAAACAGTTGATTCTGTGAAGCAAAGAACGAGAACGGTCCTTGTCACAACCGACCCAAACGTAGTAAGGAATTCTTCCCAACACGTTGTTGTAAGCGTTGAAGGACTTAAGGGTACCAAATTTGTATTCCAAGTAGTTACGACGGGCAGAGTCCAAGAAAACCTTGTCAGCCTCGAACCAAATACGCCAGAAGTTACGCAAAAACCAAGGCATGTTTCTGTTTACCAAACCACCAACGGTGTTGATACGACCGACGGAAGTGTCTTGACTCTGGATACCAAAGTCAACACAGGCAATAACACCAGAGTCCTTTTCCAAGAGTGCTTGTGCATGGTCAACCACAGAGTTGAACGTAGGGATCATGGACAAGGAGTAAGAAAAGGTAATCAAGTCAGCGCTAGCGTAGTCAATAGTAAAGTCGCATGCATCTGCTTCCAAAACGGTGACATTACGTGCCCAGGACTTGCCGGCAAATCTCTGACGGGCCACAGCACAAAGCGACGACGACAAGTCGACGAGGTACACGGCAGCGAAATGTTTTTCCAAGGGGAAGATCTCATTCATCATTTCAATGTTTTTTCCGGTACCTCCACCAATGTCGACCCAGACCAAACCCTTTTTGGTCTTTGGCAAATGAGCCACAGCCAACTGCAAACACTCTTCACGACCCTTCAACAACAATTTACGAGTGGAGTCGTAAATGTGGGCTTGGTTTCCGTAAAACTGTTCCAAGGCCTGTTGTTGTTGACTGGCATTCTGTTCTTTGCCGGCAGTTTTGGTAATCAAAGGTTTGATGAAACATGCCCATGCAAACACAAGCACAGAACGAACAAACGAGTTGATACGAGAGGACACCATCATGAGAGCTACAACAGTGACACTGCCGCCCAAGAAAGCTTTGGAGATTCCACTGTCGAGTAAGAATTCAGACATCGAGGACTTTTGTTGAGTAGTAAGATTTTCCGTAGATCCAATTTCGCAGCCAATATATCAGCTAGTAGGACTAATAGTTCAGGAAAGACGGAGTGAAAGATGGGAAAAAAAGGAAAAAACGAAAGAATGTTGAGATTCTATAACTTTCTCTTTTTTCTCACTATATTTTCTTTTTGGGCTGAACAATTAAATGTGTGATTTCGACCTGTTTATATAGGGGTGATTAGACACACACCTGGCGGCTGCAAATTGGTGAAATTTGGACCTGCAGATAATCTGGACCAACGTGTGCAGCCACATGGGTCTAATACTCGTCAGATAAAGAAGCCCGCGTGGGCAATGGAGTAAGATATTTTAGATAGACGTGTTTTTTTCACATGTGATAGTGGGTGTTTTATTTTGGAGATCCTCGTGGAGATTACGTCAGAGTTATGGGGGTCGCAGGGCAGATGATTGAGATTTGGAAATTAGGTAATTGGATATTTGGATATTTGGAAAATTGAATAATTGTGGATTTAAAATATTGAATAATTTATTCTTTCATTCCATTTTTCCTGAGTTTTTTGGGCGCTTGTTCTTTGGTCTCTGTTCTTTGGTCTCTGTTCTTTGGCTGTTTTGGGTTTAGTATGGTGAGGTTCTTATCTGATCTAATAAATACTCTACACACGCATCCATTCGGGTTAAAATTAGCGGCAACTGTCCAATTGTATTCAAATTGTCATTAAAGATCGTAGAGTTGAAGACTTCTTGGAAAAATTATTGAAATCAAAAAAGATTTACTCTTCTATGGAAAGTGCCACTACAGAGCCCAATAGTCCAAAAATTAGGGCATGGCTCACATGGCAGCTCTGTAGTCCAAATCGGTCCAATATAAACGCCATGCTTTTCTTGCAGGAAATCCGATTTTCAATTAACCTTGTCTTTCAATAGCGATAAATCGCATTATTATCACCACGAGTAAACCGCCGTATCCAAGCATTTACTGAGAAAATGAGAATCTTTGGGTTCCAAAACAGAATATCATTTCGGTAATTTCCCTGATTTTTGTTAATATTATATAATTTGCTTGTTGATTCATATCCCACGTTGTCATTTGTTTACTCTTCCTAATTAGTCGAAACATCGCCTTCAATTGGAACATTCCAATCGCGTGGCCTATCAATTCAATTTCGGCCTAAAGTCGTGTGTTTGACTTGTGTTTCATCAGTATTGGTAATCGTGTGTTTATTATTTATTACATGGCAGTCACCATCTTGTGAGTTATCATCCTTCCCTGTTCAACTACCGCAAATTCTCAAAGACCAAATTCAACTTTCACAAATCTTTGACGACCATAAAGGCTGAAAGACCCTTCATCTTTGACAATCCTTCATTTTTAGCTTCAGCTTGAGCTTTCCTTCGTCTTTAACGATCATGAATCATCAAATACCTCTAAACTTTATTAACGTAAATATTTCATCTTCATTAACGTAAATTTATTCATCCTGGATAATTTCTACCATTTAGTTCTCATGCTGTCTACGTAAAAGATAGTCAACCTCTACCTTTTTCGTCAAGGGAATAACATAATCCCTGTATAATCTTACAATTAGCTCTGGATCAACCTTCAGCTGTTGTTTTTGCGAGTACTTCAAACTTGGATCGGTTCCAAATGTCTCTACCTTAGTTCTAATCCGGTCAAGAATCTTGGCTTCAACTGCACTGTTGGTAATGGATCCTTCAATTCCCTCCACGTCTTTAGCCGCAATTAAACGGTCATACAATTCCGGATCGGCTTGATATTTTGCTTCTGCCACAAACTTTCCGAAATGGATTCTACGCGAAAGCGATTGTAGACACTCAACATCACATACTGAAACTGACCCCGAGTTCTCTTCTTGATCTCCTTCACTACATGAAACCTCCGGAACAATGTGCTCTACATAAAATTGCAAAATGTCCCGGTTGTAGTTCACTTCGGCACTGTACAGAGCCAACACTGGAGGGTATTGGAGAGGAGGTAACACAGATGGGAGCAATTGGTCGGGGAAAAAGGGAACCTCATCCGGAGCTTCATAACGACGAACTTGCGAATGCACTTTCTCCGTCTGAATCAACAACCACTCCATAAAAGACCCATTAAACCCTTCAATTGGGTATTTGTTCTTGATGTAGACGCTTGGCAGCAGGTAAAACTGGGACCGTTCGATGAGATTGAAAACGATCGTGTCCTCCATTCGAACAAGAGAACTACGAATGTTGTTGAGATTGAGCACAGTGGCTGGTTTCATGAAATCCATTTTAATAAAACTTTGTGTTTAAGTGACAAGGGATTTTGGATTGGTTAGACTTCAAATCGATGGAAGTGAAGTCACGTGACTTGGCTGCGAAATTGGTTGATAAACAATGATTTTCATTGTATATAATTATTTTGGAGTTTATTTGAGAAACAAATAGATTAGATTTCCAGATGTATCTGTTTCTGTAGGCGTAGTGTTCAATATTTCAACATATATATGCTACTGAAGTTAAAAGAAAAATTCACTAAATAGTCCTTTGCTAAACATAACACGTTCTAGTCCAAGATAGTTATTCTTAACCAGTTGTTAACAAGCAGAAACTTATTCTTTAACTTCCTTCATAATTTGTCTATGTGATGGCAACACATTGTCTCTACCACTTCTCTTGAGGTGGTGGAAGCAGTTGAAGGTCAAAATCTTTAGAGTCGACAAGTAAATCTCCAGAATTTCCAGCAAGTAGATTTGCAGAGTCTTCAACGTGGGGAGTATCAGAAATTTCCCTAGAAAGTTCTGAAAAACTTCCATTGTAAGATCTTTGAGCGTACTTCATCAACATCTCTTCATTAACCTTTTTACGATCCTCTTCCAGAAGGGACAGATTACGGTGCACCAAAAACCGCTTGACCCGTCCCAATTGCGTCAAATCATCCTCTCCGTAATTTCCATACGATTTCGTTAGGTGGGAGTCTGCCTTCAACGTCTTGAGTCTTGCTTGACGATTATACTCGTTAGCACGCTCCATCGCTAACAAAAACTGAAGCGCAGAGTAAACTACTGTGAATGCCACTACCCAGCGGAAAATTTTCCATTTATTTGCCTCAATTTGCTCTCGCGTAGGTGGCTCTTTATTGTATTTCATCCGATAGTATTCTTCCCACGTTCCGGCCCGCCAGAACTCCTGGTCGTTGTAAAACTGTTGTCTGTTTGCCCTTGAAGTAAAAGGCCATTCCGAAGCGGCTCCAGCACCTTTTCCAAAAGGAGAATTGTATGGGGAAGAGGCTGTCTGTTGGGCGCCAGTTCCTTGGTTGTAGCGGCGCATAACCGCAGGTTTCAGAGGATCACACAAATGTTCATACGCATCTCTAATCTCATTGAATCGTTTACGTTTTTGTTCTTTCAGAAGGATTTGTCCGTCATTATCTAAAATATCATTAGAGGCCGCCAAATCCGGATGGTATAGTTTGACATATTTCTTGTATGTCAGCCGAATATGCTTTTTCAAATCAGAAGTGGCGATTTTGTTAGTGTCAAAAATTTCATTTGGAGAAGGATTGACCGAATTGGGCCATGGGTGGAGATTATAATGGGAATGATTGATTGTGTTTCTGCTTGTAGCGTACAATCTGCGCCACATGTTGATATTTATAGGTTATGAGCACAAAATCGAGCTTAGCAGAATGAAATGAACCAAGAAGTAAGATTGTTTGAATATTTTTCCAATGGTCTGGGATTTATGTGTGGTTGCTTTGTGTTGTAGGATGATCTGTAATTGGCTCTATGTAAGGGACAGGATCTTAGTGAGATTGAGACAATCTAGACTAACTAAATGTTGTAAGAAAACTGATGGACAGATTTTATTGGCTACTTTTGTTGAATTTTCATTTTAATTAATATGATTGTCGTTTTGGTTCACTTCCAAGGTCTTTTTGGTTCTATTTTGGGTCTCTTCCTTCTTTTCTGGCTTTCCGATGAAAAAGTCCTAATAAAGAACATAGTCCGATTGAAATTTCGACCATTTCATAGCCTATAGAGGGGAGCAAAATTGAGCGCTGATTTTGCACCTTTGGTTGAGAATTTGTAGTTGTGAATCAGTTAGGAATCAGTTAGGAATCAGTTAGGAATCAGTTAGGAATCAGTTAGGAATCAGTTAGGAATCAGTTAGGAATCAGTTAGGAATCAGTTAGGAATCAGTTAGAAATTACCTGTTCGAGTCTAATATTCACTTTACTGAAATAATTTCGTAATCGATAATTACTTCTTTATCAATGTCCCAGTGGAACTTGCAACTAAAAAAGCAGGAAAAGTTTCAAAATGCCTTTTTAAATCGATTTCTCTATAGACATGTATTCTAATTTCTCAACTCATCTTTAAAGAACAGACAGTCTGCTTATGGGACGAGCCATTCTACCTAACTTCCAAACCTCTAATACCTCTCCGAACTCATTCAATACCACCATGTCGGCGTCGCAACCCACACGCAAAGAGCCCTTGTGGCTAATACCTAAAGCATCTGCCGGGTTCTTTGTCACCGTCAAAACAGCTTCGGCCAAAGAAATGCCACTCCAATTCATAAGATTTCGAACGCATTCTGCAAGCTCCGTAGCCGCGCCTGCTAGTGTATTTGTTCCTTCCAACAAAAGTCTATTATCTTTTTTCTCTATTTGTTGCTCATCCCACGAGTAAACACCATCAGATAATCCAAAAAGATGCATCGCGTCAGTGACCAAGATACATTTAGAATAATTGGCTCGATAGGCTAAAACGCACATTGCTGGGCTGACATGTATACCGTCACAAATCAAGCCAAAGTACGGAACATCAGATGTAGACGGATCACAAATAGACCCCAAAACACCCGAGTTTCTATGGTGTGGCTGTGGCATTGCATTATAGAGATGTGTGATCATCGAAGCGCCTTGTTGTAGGGCCCTTCCACAAGTCTGTGAGTCTGCCGTTGTATGACCAATTGAGACCACCAGATTGTATCTTTCCCTAAGAATCGAGATTCTATCCATTATTTTTGGGTTTTCGGGTGCAACGGTAACTATTGCAACATTCTTTAGTAAATTTTCGGCACCGTAAACCTCTTCAAACGTCGCTTCCAGTCCATCTACAATGAACTGTTCAGGATGACAACCTTTCTTCTCTTTACTTATAAATGGTCCTTCTAAATGAGCGCCTAAAGAATCTACCCTATCACTGACTCTTGTCGGCGCATACAAAGGTAGCCGGTCAAGGTACATACCTCTTCCCGAAATAGTCATGGTTGGACAGAAAGACGTTACTCCAGTCTGGAGGTATTTAGTCAATGCATCTTTGTATTTTGCATTATAATCAGAATTGTCAACCTGAGATGCTTTTGACGGCATCAGACTAAAATTGACTCCATAGATGCCATTGTTCTGTATATCTATAAACCCTGGAGCCAAAATCTTTCCTTCTAAATCAATGAAATCTTTTTCTTTGCAATTTTGAAACTCATCCAAACCAACAACCTTGCCCTTTACGGTATCCACGTAGACTTCGGCGCCAGAGATGACTTTTCCGTTATCGCATAGTGAACAATTGGTGAAGCATAATATTGTCATTTCGAGCAGATATTACCAAATTGAGCAAACGAGCTAAACAAGAAAAATTACAATTTTTTAAATCTTCAACTCCATCATTATTGCTTTCTGTTGAAACCTGGGGTAGATGATCAGATTAGGTCGCATCCTGCATATAGATCAAATGTGACGGCTACATGCGTCAAAGGCTCGGAATTATATAATGGCATCACAAGTCCAGTTCCCCACGTTTTATTTCGAATAATTAGGGGTATTTTTTCTTTTTTTTGTGAATGCCTTCAAATTTGCAGTGAAACTGATATCATTGTTGAGGTAATTTAGCAAAGACTGACTCCTGTCTTTCTGGGCGCACTGAACAATAAAAAGTCCAAATTTGGAAGAAGTTGCAGAAAATCATCGCAATTTTGGAAAGTTGGTTACTTCTCATGGGAATTTCAAGAAAAGTTTTTGGTTCGGCGGACGAGGCTTCAGTATTTTTGGCTGAGTATGTGATTCGTAGAATCAACGAATTCGGCCCTACTAAAGATAAACCCTTTGTTTTGGGCCTTCCAACGGGATCTTCACCCGAAGGAGTATACAGAATACTAGTACTGGCCTATAAGAAAGGCTTGGTCTCCTTTGAGAATGTAGTCACCTTCAATATGGATGAATATGTGGGACTAGCGCCTAGTGACACTCAATCTTATAATTACTACATGTATGATAAATTGTTCAATCATACGGATTTCCAGAGAAGTAATATTCATTTGCTTAATGGGCTCGCGTCGGATTTGACTGCCGAATGTGCCCGATACGAGGAACAGATCAAGAAGTATGCTCCCGTACATCTTTTTCTAGGGGGATTGGGTCCAGATGGACATTTGGCGTTTAATGAAGCAGGCTCAACTAGAACCTCGAAAACTAGACCAATAGAGTTGGCTACCAGCACCATAACTGCCAACTCCAGGTTCTTCGGAAACACAAAAAAAATGCCTACCAAAGCATTAACTGTCGGTATTTCGACCATTATAGATAATTCACAAGAGATTGTACTCATTGTGCTTGGTACCAGTAAGCAGACGGTGCTAAGTAAGTTAATGAACGGTCCTGCCAGTGATCCATTGTTGCCGGCGTCTTACTTACAAGAGCACCCAAAGGTAATGGTCGTATGTGACATGCTCGCAAGTGTTGGACGTCTGAAATTGTGAAATTGCCAACTGAAAGACCTCATTTTACTCTCGATCAAGCATTCAACCTCGTGTTGGCTCACGAAAAATACATAGTATACATATTAAGAAACAAGAAAACACCAAATTACAATAGCCAAGAGTGTGGATTTATTTATCTTTTATTTTGCGTAATGTTGTTTTTTGGGACATGACATGCTGCAGCGATGGCTCCGCCAACTAATGAACTATCATGGACATGAATCAACTTAATCTTAACTCCCAAACTTTGCACATCAATGCAGCTATTAACGTAATTTGTCACCGAATCACGCAACGACGACAAATTAGTCATTACTCCCCCAACATAGCCTACTGAAACTTCTCTTGACTTGAACGCGCCATTGCAATGCGCCAAAGTCTTGAGCGAGGCGATAATCGCAATCGAAACAACTGCTGATGAACGCTCAACAATTGACAGAACTACAAGTTTGAGTTTGGCAATGTCATCCTGTCTCACCAGGCCCTGGGGCCAACCGAACGTTTTTTCGACAAGAGACACCACAGCGATGGTGTCGTCATTTTCAACGACATTCAGAATAAAATCTCCAGGTAAGCCCTCATATGGCATCATGATACTTGAATACGACTCTTGGTCGACAAAAATCTCTCGGTTCTTAATCATGTCTAAAATTACCAAACGTGTTAACTCTACAATGTACCTTCCCGATGATAGAAGCTCACAGGGTTGAAAAATGGTGTTTGTAGATGGATCAAGGCCCATATGCGGCTTAAATTTGGGATACTGTGCAAAACGGGGGTCTATAATCAAGTCATATTTTGTGATGAACAGATTGATCAAGTCAACACCAAAAAAAGACATTTCCGTGTTAAAGAGTATTGGCTCATCACCTGAGAGGTTTTTTACCATATGGAATTCTTTTGAAGGCTCAAGCTGATAGCACATGTTAAACCCTGTTCCGAGGACAAGAGCTAGTTGGGTCTCTGGATCATAATACTTTCCAGCAGCATAAACTGTGAGGGAATCATTAACTATTGCCTCAATTTGAATTCTGAGACCTTGGGTTTCTAGCGCTGCGCTTTCTAGAATGTTTTTGAGATCTGCACCCTCTAGGTCTGATGCTAGCTCGTATCCTTTCCCCATCAGCATAATTTTGGCGCTATTATACGAAATCTCCTCTAGTGGAAACGACCATGTAACACCAACCACTATACTTTCCAGAAGCTGGAGAAGTGTTTGCTCTTGTAGCGTTTCCTTGAGTTTAGATGCAATGTAGGAAAAGAATTCGGTATTGACGGCTTTGTTGCCGTTATCGATATTCCATTGTTTGAAAACTACAATTTTTACACGATCATGGCGACTGAACTGACCATCAGGACAAGTTTTCAAACATTCTGGCAGATTTGAAACCTCACCTTGTTCGTCTTCGAATGAAATGACTGCGATGCGTAGCGTCGAGCCACCTAAATCAATAACTACGTAATTACCTGTCTCTCTTCCAGTGGGCAGACAACTTTGGTGCGGAAGCATGCTTAATGCCAGACCATGCTTTAATGCTTCAAGGAAACACAGCTCCATGGCAGAAGCTTGTCTTAATATTTCATTAGGCGCTAATACTTTCAAAAATTGTTGAATTGCATAATCTAGAACAGACTGGCCATTTTTCTGGGATATAGAGACACATTCATTGCCTTGAAGGATGTCTAGATCGAATGCCATGCAAAAGATAAATGAGTTAAGTATTAGAGACTATCCGTACGAACAGACAGTATTATGGTTTGAGTAATGAATAATTTTAAGTCAATTGGTGAATCCGGAAGTTTAGGTTCTTAGAGGCTAGTAAGGATAGTAAAGATAGAAGGCTAGTAAGGATAATAAGGATAGAAGGCTAGCAGGGCTAGAAAACAAGATATAGGAATGCAAGATGGTGTACAGTAATTGAAAATTCCTGATTCAAATGGATCGAAATTCGAAAAAGAATAATATGCTTTGCTGGAAGGAATGGCGAGCCTTATGTATTGGGTCGATTGATCTGTAGCCTTTGTTGAAGCTGTTGACTGGCGTTGGAAGTCGTGGTATGTTACGATTTCCTCTATGTAGCCCAAATCCGTATGTACGGTTACTTTCAATGCACGGTTCGCTTTCGAGATTAAAATACCCTGTTTCTGTGGATCTTTAGCTCTGAATATCCTGCCTTCGTATCTCCTGATCACAGCGTCTGTTTCTTGAAAAAGAGTGAAAATTTTTCGTTCTTTGGATGAAAAGACTCTCCCCAGTCAGTGGTTGATTGAATGGCAAGAGAAACGAAGGAAAAAGCAAATGAATGAAGTTATTAGGGGTTGCATTTTTTGACAGCTCAGTGTTGGAGGATTGATAAAACGCTACTTTCCTGCAGGACATGCATGAAATGTTCCCATGTCTCCGCAATGTGTATATACAGGACAATCAATATAGATAATTGTTTTAATTGATAACGGGGAGTGAAGGGAAGAAAAGTTTAAATTTTTGTAATGTTCTGATAGTTTTGAGTTTTTTAATTGTTGAAATCAGCTCTTTTTGCCTTTTTTCCTATTTCTCGAAGGTGTAGTAGATGGTATTCTATGGAGACACGGCTAAGGCTAGCATAAACGAAGATCTATTTTTGATCTTTCGCCTAACCGTTGACCAAGTTGCAAAAAAATTGCAGCCAAACTTTTTTTTGAGTAAATATCATAACCATGCACGGCATCAATGTTTTGTTTCCCGACCATACCTGGACGTTCATTCAACGACGGCAGGTCAAGTTTTCGATAACTCAAACCAACTTATAATTATTTTGTGATCAAATCAGAATTTTTTTAAGCTGTTTTTTGCACATTTTGGAGCCAAAGTAAAATAGTTTGAGAGCTGTTTCATGAAGTTTTATCGCCAAATGGAACCCAGTTTAGAGCCTAAAGTTTCGTCACCAACTTATACCCAACTAATACCCATTCATAAGTATATTCAACAAACTCGAAATTAAATTATCAATTCTTTTTTGGAATTGCTCACCAAAAAACATTGACACTGCAAAATTTGACTCTTTCAAGCTAATCTATCTTGAATGTAATTGTTCATGGCCAATAATCAGTAAAAAAAGTCGATTTCATAAAAATTATTTAATTACTCTTCATAAATCGTATTACTTACTCCTCTTTAGATCCCTTCATCTCCTGTAGCTCAATTTCCTCCCCCGCCATTTTGTCCAAGTTGCGGGCATGAAACTCGTGCTCATCCACAACAAACTCTCGAAGTTTTTGTTTGGCCATCGCCAACGTCTCCTCCATAACTCTTTGGCCCACTGTCATAGCAGGCCCGAGAAGATTGGTCGTGTACAAGCCATAGAAGGCAGCGGCGGCAAGTAGAATAAGAGAAAAGAAAAATGGGTTTCGTATCACCGCCATAAACTCGTTCCAGCCAAGAACTAAAATGATAAGATATATGTAGTATGGAATTTGCGTTCTGCTTTGTACAATGGCACCCTTTCTGGCCACGAAAATGGCATCTGTGTCTCTTTTAAACTTACGCATTACTTCTTCCTGGTCAGCGGAAGAGATAACGACAGTAAAGTTGTGTTTAGTATCACTTTCTTCGTCTTCGCTGTCACTTTCGTCCTCTTCTGGAACATCTTCCATTTTGATTGCTGTCACCACACTCTCATATTTCCTGCGCAAGAACGCACTGGCTAAATTAACTTTAGGCTCAAGCATGGAATCATCGGAAAGACGAGCAATTGCCAAATTGGGAAGGACGTCAGCGGCAGCGTTTTTGGAAGCTGTGAATGCAGACTCGAGCTCTTTGGTGGTTTGGTACACGCGGGGCGTGCCGTTGGCGTCGTAGCCAAACTTTTCATCGAAACGGTCCTTTAAAACTGTGAACAAGTTGTCTTTGCCGGTGTAATTTTTGATGGCGTCGCGGAGAACTTCCCAAGACTTGAACTCAATTGTCTTGAGCGTTGCTTCAGTCAATTGGCGCTCGGCGCCAATTCCGAAGTTGTAGCTGTCTTCGAAACTATACTTCTTTAAAAGAGTTGCACACTGACTCTCAAACTGTGCCTTTATGTTATCCCAGGTCTCATCAGAAGCCTTGCTCACTTCTGATTGGACGACGGCATTCATTCCAATTGTGAGCTTTTTCAAGAACTTATTGGCAATCGAATTCACCTCAGCTATTTTCTCTTCGCCTTCCAATTTGCTGAATTCTGTGTTTAGGCGGTCAGAAAAGGCAGAGGTGAAGATAGTGCCTTCGAGTGAAAGCGCCGCCAACATCTCGTCATATTCGGCCAAAAGCGACTGCTTGATCGAAATGATTGCATCCTGAAGCGTTTTTGACTTGCTTCTTTTGTTCAATGTGGCTGAATACTTCTCAACAGTCAAAGCGTTCAAGTAATCCGCGTATATCAGAACCACTGACTGCAATTTGGCCAGAATCTTATCGGAAAGAAGTGCTCGTCTTTGCTCATAGACCTCATGATTGTATTTAGAAGCTAAGATATCGTAGTCGGTAATTGTCTTATTTTTAATCTTGAGAAGAGACGTGCCAATGTCAGAATAAGCCAATTGAGTCGATGGGCCATTTTTGTCATTCTTCACAGCATTTACAGCCTTATCTTCCAAAGAAATAAACTCATGCTCAAAATCTTCGTAGCACAGCGCTGCTAGCTCCTCGCATTTGCACCTAGCAACCATGATCTGTTGCGTCGGTAAATCCAAATCCTTGTTATTATCGATCTGGTCCCAACAGCTCTCAGCATACATAGTCCAGCCTTCGATGGGTATGTCGTGGCAGTAGTTGGGCTTGAAAAGGAATTCTGGCGAAGTTCGATTAACAAATCTATCTCCCAAGAGCTTTACGTCAACCAAGAACTGCTCGTTCTGGTAAATTTTGTGACTGAGAGTATGGAATGCCAAATCAAAAAAGTCGGCAAAAGCCAATTCGGCCAATTCTGCAGGCTTATTGAGACTATCCCAAATACGTAGCAAATCCCGTGTCAAAGTGGCGGAAAGTGACTCTTTACTGGTAACGCCAGTGTGATCACGAATCACAAACAATAACAACACCTTATGGTCACTGGCAGCATCAAGTTTAGCGCGACCGAAAAGTGAAAGATTTACCTCGAATACCGTTTTCATTAGACCCATGTTGGCACCCTGATACCAACCAACTTGTGTTTCCCACAAATTCACTATGAGAACTTCACTAGTAGCCAATGCGAAGAGAGCAGCTTTCCGTTCAAAGTCTTGGTCTTCGCCCCGTTCCGTGCCATCCGTACCTTCAACATCCATGACTACAATTGTGTCGTTCACTAAGCGATTTTGGGTGTTTCCACCAAGCTCATTATCAATTTGACGCAGTTCTACGACTTTGGTAGTACTAACACCGGGACTAACAGCTAACCAGATACCCTTGGTAGTTTGCTGCCGACTAGTCTCGTCCATGACTCCAAAACTGGTGCTGAATAAGTGGTTAAGAAGGGTAGATTTACCAGTCGATTGAGAGCCAAAAACAGCTACTATACGGTACTCAGAGGAACCATTTGAGCTGTTTCCAGCAGTCACATAATCTAAAACATTCTCGTTAAACTTTTTGTTTTCGTCAATGAGCTGAATAGCTTCCAGAGGAGTGTGGGTTTCGATAGGAACAAATGAAGAGGCCAGAGACGTTTCGGAGAGGTCTGCTTCTGCAGAAAGTTGATGTTTAGGAGCCATTGGTGATGGCAATTGTGAGCTCTGATCGTTACTAACCATTGAGTCCTGCAACTCCGGTGGTGGGGAGTTTTCTGCTGGATCCATTTCAAATAGGTGGTCACAAAGGTGGTATGGGTGAGAGGTGTGATAGTGGGGCAGATAATGAACACGATTTAATTTCAATTTTGTGGAATCTTATAGAATTGGAAAATTTGGTGAAAGATTTCAGGAGAATTATTTTTTTTTGAAAATTTGGTGTCGTATCTGTTGCTAAAACAAGTAACATAATGAAGGCTATGTCTTAAGTCCAAATCTGGTGAACTAGTAAAAAGCAAATATCGATTTATTTTCTCTTGTTGGCCTTCTTGTTTCAAGTAGTGTATCTATTAGTATCCTGTTTAACATCTGTTTTATTTCACTTCTGACGCCTTTATCTATGTACAATAGCGTCTAAAGTTTAAAATCTAAGAAATTGTGAATTCGCTTTGGATGGATTTAAACCGTGTATGCGTGGCACGGCTCATACCATCGTATGTCATATCAAACCCACCTCTTCCCTGCGTGATCGACCGAAGTTTCAGCAAGTAACCAACCATTTCACGTAAAGGAGCCAGCGCTACTATCAATTTTTTACTCTTGTAGACTCGTTCACCACTCTTCATCGTATAATCTTTAGGAACGTAGATTTTCTCGGCTTCTGTATGTGCCCAATGTTGACCATCCAATTTGGCGGTGTCGTCATCATCAATAGACAAAATAGTCGCCTGACAGCGGTTATTGAGATCCTGAGTAACATCTCCTAGCATATCAGACTCTACGGATACTTTCACGTTCATTATTGGCTCGAGGATACCGAAATTGGAAGCAGACCGTGAAAACAAGTCCTCAATGGCCCTGGTTACAGCTCTTCTTGCCAGGTCTATTAAAACAGCAGGGCTTTCATCCGCTGATTCAACTGGAAAGCCCCAGTTGGTAACACGCACAACACATGAATGCAAGGGAAGTCCAAAGAGGGGCCCTCCGAGTTGAAGACCCGTGGAACAGCCTTGGATGATTGCATCTTCAAAATCCTCCGCCGAGTGCTCAGATTTCCACCTTCTCTCCTCCTTTGCTTGAACAACGTGACTCGCTACAGCTTCTGGGCCAAGAATCACAATGTTGTTATCGTTGTCCATTAAGAGCGCTCCATCCTCATCAGCGAAGGAAGATTCGGCAGAGGCACCTTCAAAAGAGTCGATGGAGACCTCAACAAACGCCTTCTCATCACCGTTATCGTGACCAAAAACCTTAATTGTGGAGCCATCAGGTTTAATCACCGTTTCCTTATAAGATACGGCCACATCTCTTAGTCTTACTTTTGCCTTCATATCATTGACTAAACGGTCTCGCATAATCTCCAAATGCAACTCACCCATACCGCTCAAAATTGTTTGGCCCATTTCCTCATCTACATGGACTTTCAATGAAGGGTCTTCGCGTAGAAGAACTCCAATACATTCATTCATGTGGCGAGTATCTCCGAGAGTCTGTGGCTCAATACTGGAGTTAAATAAAGCAGGGGGAACATCAATAGGAAGAAGTCTCATATTTCTCTCAACCTCACTGAATCCCTTGGATCCAGAAATGCCGTGTGAGATGAGTGTGTCGCCTGTGATGATCTCATTATTAGTTCCTGCCACAACACCGATATTTCCTGCCAGAATTCCACTGACATCTTCGGGAACATCGCCGTGCATAAGCATGAGTTTACGGAGCTGGATCTTATTACCGGTTCTGTTGTTAATGACTGTAGAACTGGAAGCTAGGCGGCCACTATAGACACGGAAAAAGGTCATAACTCCACGAATAGGATGCGTTATTACCTTAAAAGCAAGGGCCACCGTTAAATTAGAGTTATTGTTGAGCACAAGTCCCTTCTTGGGGTCCATATTCGCAGGAACCTCGATAGACTGCGTTACCCGTGTCTTTTTCTTATTTCCGACACGTTTAGACGCTTGAGAGGCAATTTCAGGAATCGGAATTTCGAGGGGAGATGGTAAAAAACTTATGACAGCATCCATAAGCGGCTGAACACCAATGTTTCTAAAACTGGACCCACAAAGAATTGGAGTGAGTTCTTTAGCAAGAGTAGCTTGACGAATCGCCAGAACTAAAGTTTTCGCAGAAACCTTCAGAAAATCTTCATCACATTCGAAGAATTCTTCAATGACACGCTCGTCAAGCTCTCCCAAGGTTTCAACCATGGCCTCTCTGCTCTTCTCTAAAGACGTAAACTCTTCCACAAGACTCTCGTCGGAGCCATCTAAATCAACGACCAGTATTTTCTTCCCATCTTCATCCGTAGGATCCCACTTCAAAAGCTTTTTGTGGATTACATCAATGACACCGGCAAACTTTGGGTCCTCAATTCCGCTCTGTTCCCAATATGGCATATTTACAATAACTGCACGTGTCTGGAGCTTCGAAATAATCTCTTTTACAGTTCTACTAAATCCTGCGCCTGGTCTGTCCATCTTATTCACATAGGCAATTCTTGGGATGCCCAAAGCTGCTGCCTGGCGCCAAACTTTCTCAGTTTGTGCTTCAACCCCTGCTACGGCATCCAAAATGGTCACAGCTCCATCCAATACACGAAGAGATCGTATAACTTCAAAAGTGAAGTCAGCATGGCCGGGTGTATCAATTATATTTACTTTATGGCTATTCCAAGGGATGGAGATAGCAGCCAGCTGAATGGTAATTCCACGTTCTCTCTCAGACGGAAGATAATCTGTGACCGTATCACCACTATCCACATCTCCTATACGCAGGGTTTTACCACTGTAAAAGAGCATTCGCTCCGTGGTGGTCGTTTTACCCGCATCAATGTGGGCGATGATACCGATGTTTCTCGTTTTGTCAGCAGGAACGGTGTTGAGTTTGGGCTCTTTTAGGATCGTTGCACAGCTAAAGAGACGCGTAAACCGCGGTAGCTGCGTTGGAATCACGGCTCGAGTTATGCCTATCATAGAGTGTTGATGTAGTTTGTTGATTTAGTTTTCCAGATGGCAGTACTGCAGTTAAGACTGTTATATTATTTGGGGTAACTGGCTGCAAATAAAGATATAACAACTTTGTTTTATTTATTCGTTAAATGAAAAAAAATGGCTTTTTTCAAGCGAAAGAATTAGATTCTGTTGTTGAGACAAATTGCTGAATTAATGTGGAACATGGCCATTAACTTAAGTTTGCTTCAAGAAACAATTCAAAGAGACCATTCCTTGTACATTCCTTCCTCAGCTTCATATAACCAATTATACTCCTCATATTTTTAGATTTGAATGTAAGTATGTCCTCTTATGGTCTGTAGTTTTGCCTTCTTCTGGTTGATATCCCAATTACATTCAATACAATCTTTAGAAGAAGTTAAAGTTAACTTAGCATTCATGAAGAATCCCGTTAACTATAAAAGAGTGCGCAAGTCTTTACCATCAATAAGTGATTCATCAACCATGAAACAGACCAGTCATTTAATACAGAAGCTTACGATAAATACTCCCTTTCACGGGTGATGACAAATCATTACCCTTTAAGAAAACACCCAGCAAAATTCTTTTTGATCTTTCTCTCCGCATCCCCAATTTTTCTTTTACATCCAGAACAAACTCACAATCAAGGTCGTGATACAGAATTGTTCCATCGATCCAAGCCTAGACTACCGCATTTCGTAATCAGTTTTCCTTTCCATAATAACTGTAATACGAAAGTCTACCATCCTATTGAAATTTCCGTTACAAAAGCCGTTCAATTCTTCGTAAATGGACTGCATATTCCTTTTTGCTTCTTGCATTGACATAAATGCTGCTATAAATATATTCGTAATACTGCAGATAATCTATTGTCACCGCGAAGAAATTTATGGGGCTTCTATGCATATGTCTATATGCAGGTGATAGTGACTAAATCAGGTACCTTAATCAACCAAATAGTCTGGAACCCCTTTTCTTGAGATTGGTATTGGGCCGATAGAAACACTTCCGTACTTATCTGTATTCCATATTGATGCAAGTCCATTTAATAAAACTACCCCAGCATTAACGGAATCTGATCCGTTGAATTTAAAATTTTGAGAACCTACTGATATTGAATGAAAGATCAAGCAGAATAACAGCAACTTAGACAAGCAAACTCCTATTGCATGTTTCTTTAATTAGTGATATTATTTTCTAAGAAAATTCCTTTTCTCGTCCAAACTAAAATTTCGTAGACCGATACACGATCGAGCCTAGTAATGGAACACCATTGTGAGCCCTCGCATGGCGGCTAAATAGACTTCGCCAAGACTGTTACCAGTCAACTATATTGGGACGGCTGTTAAACTATGTATAAAAAGTACATTCATTCCTTCGCTATAACTACTCTTTCTTCGTTATCATAAGTCAATTTATATGAACAATCAAAAATGCAATCTTTCCTCATAGCTGCTGCTTCTGTGTCCACTTTGGTTTTGGGTGGTCCTATCATTGAGCCTCAATATATCGCTGCTGTGGAAATCAAACAGCCAGAAGAAAGCTCTATCCCTCGCAAGGTCTTTGGTCACTTCCTCTGTCAAAGACGCCAATTGTACGTGATTCCAGAGTTGCCTGAGGAAGAAGATACTGATGAAAGAGGCGGATGTGAATCCCAAGAGGAGGCCCAGTCTCTTCTTAAATCTAAGACTGGAGAGAGTTTCCGTATGGCTCGTCGTAGTCTGCTCTATGATTTGGCATCTGTTGGTAGATCCAATGTGGTTCCACCTCAATTTGATAGAGGCGTAAGCGGTGCAACTTTTAGGGTTTAATCACCAAGAAAGTCACAAAAGTAAGAAAATGCTGTGGAAACATTGTTTTTTAAATTGGCGGTCCGGGTCTTGGCCGCCATATTTTCAGTTCTAGATACATTCTTCACCTATTTATAAAGTTTATAATACAAGTCATCATTCAACTATCTTTGCGAAGTAATGCAACATTCTTTATTAGTTAAATCAATTATCTCATAAAATTTTATTAATTCTAACCTATTGAGAATTGTCTTCATTCTCGCAGACATGCCAAGGTTTGTTGTTCGTCAGAGACCGTTACCGAAAAGATCAGTTTAAGCTGCTAAATAGCCAGTGCAGTACATTTCTCCCATTTCAGAGCCGAGCTTATCATGTCAAAGACCGGAGGCTAAGACTTCTATATTAGAACATTCATGACTAATATAATGGCCATGTCTTGAGCACTTTTGAGTGACGCAATAACTTTTCTGCCGGGTATGTCTCAAAATAATTAAGTGAGAGGGGAAGCTTTTCCTGAACTGCTCTTATTGAGTCTTTTCGCATCCGAATTCTATTTTAGTCATTCGGCCTCGACCTTTCCAGTCTGGACCTAAAAGCACAAAAACAACACAACAAAAATTATTAAAATAAGGAACATGACCTTTTGCGAAATGAGACAGAACTTTATTTTTTCAAAACCAAAAAATTCATTGAATCAAACCATTCCCCAGACTTTCCTACATACTATGTTCCATCTCATCGAGCTCATCTCAAATTTCAAACTACATCTGAAGCACAATGTCTGATAAGCCAATAACTTTCGAGGGAACTCGTAACTTCCGTCTTCGACTTGTTCTTGCCACTTTGGCAGGTACACCCATTAGAATTACAAAAATCCGTTCAGGAGATCTCAACCCAGGTCTTCGAGACCATGAAGTGTCCTTTCTCCGTCTTCTAGAAGCCGTTACTAATGGCTCTCATATTGAAATTTCGTACACAGGTACAACTGTCATCTATAGGCCCGGCCTTATTATTGGTGGGCTGCTTACACATGCATGCCTGGGCCAGCAACCCATTGGGTACTTTCTCGAGCCAATGCTCTATCTAGCGCCATTTTCCAAGAAGAAGTTTTCTATTGTGTTTACTGGACTTACTTCTACAGATAAAAGTGACAGTACCGGAATTGAGTCCATAAAATGGGGTCTTTTACCAGTCATGGAGAAGTTCGGAGTCAGAGAAGCAGAAATCCATATTTTGAAGCGTGGCTCCGCTCCCTTGGGTGGTGGAGAAGTTCATTTCATCTGTAATTCTCTCATAGCTCAGCCACTTACCCTTCATGCTCTTGAGGTGCCCAAATTTCTGGCTATCAGAGGTGTGGCCTTTTGTACAAGAGTGTCTCCTTCTGTAGTCAACAGAATCATAGATAGCACTCGCCAGACACTTAAACCAACTGGAATTGATGTTAATGTCACCGCTGATGTTTGGAGAGGCGAGAACTCTGGTCGTTCCCCAGGATTTGGTGTTACTTTGGTTGCTGAGCTGAAAAAAGGCTGGAGAATATTTGCCGAGGGCACTGGACTGGCTGGATCGCTTCCAGAAGACTTGGGCGAAGTTGTTGCTTATCAACTTCTTGAAGAGCTCACAAAGTCCGCTTCTTTTGGCAGAAATCAGCTCAATTTGGCGTTAGCATTCATGGCCATTGGTAAAGAGGATGTTGGCCGTCTTACACTTCACCGGGACCAAGTAGATGAGGACCTTGTATGGTACTTAAGAGATTTGAAGGCTTTGTTCGGCACAGAAGCCTTCTTCCAAGATGGAACGGACGGTGTTGAGAACATAGACGAAAGCGAAAAGTATGTAACTATCTCAGTCAAGGGTGTTGGCTTCACAAGCGCGTCCAAGAAAATAGCATAAGATTATTTTAATAATGTATTTGTTATTAACGCATTTGAACTTCAGAATAACTATCGTAGATAAACGCAGATGAAGCTATTTCTGGTCTGAGTCCTTCACAGTTCCTTAAGCAAGGTGTAATATGGCGTCATTTTATAAATGACTTGAAGAATTTCTCATTAATGACTGATTCTCACTAGTATTTTAATTTTTTCCAATACCAACAACAGAACTTACTTGACGAAAGTCCAGATGTGAAAAAGCGATTAATCGAAAATAAATATAAAAAGTATATGATTTTCTTCTAGAATCCTAAAGGCCCTTTTTTCATGATGGTGTCGGCGATACTTATAGTTATATCATCGAAACTACTACTATCTTCAAATAAGAAACAAGTTTCCATTGAAGATTTCTTTCTGATTTCAACGCAGAAATCCCGGACGAAAGTGTTGATAATAAAATTTACTACTGAAACAAGATTACCGTGTGTTTTGATGGTAATTTTGCGGCGTGTATTTCACCACATAATGCTCAAGTAATGACGTAATGTAAATCAAACTTCTGATGAATTTTCCAATTACGGATTTGAAATGTTTTGATTTCATTGAAGCGGCCCACCTTTTAAGTGTTAATAAACTCTCGTTATCAAGTTCAAGAGAAGAATGAACTCCACCATTCCAATAACTCACTAATGAATATCAATATCAATTGTTGTAAAAACTTTGATGTCGAAGGAAATTAGCTAAAGTTGAAGTTATGGAATGGTGGTCTCTCGCTAATTCTCTGTCTTGAAAATGCTTTAATGCATGCCAGGAATTCAGTTATGTCCGGGAGTAATATCAGAGGAAATGACGTGCCGGTTAGTCATTCAGTAAAGCTTGAAACTGGAAGAACGTTGGGCAATACAGGCAAAAAATATTTTTCTCGATTGTCGAGATTCTGTTTTATCCTGAAGGAGTTAGAACTCTCGAGGGCGAGAGCTTTGATAACTTGTAATCATACTTCGCGAGAATATAGACAGCGAAGACAGAAAAGCATTTAAAAATTAAATTTAACCCGTAGCATAGAATTTTTCAGCTGTAGAAAACACACATAATTACCGGATGTTTTCCCAGGATTATGATTTGTTTTGAACAAAAGGTTTGATGCTGGAAAGAAGCCGTTCATGATTACTAAATTGGGATCTAATATGAGGTACACGCACAGATTCACTGTTTGAGCCTTTTAAAAAATATTGCGCCCTCATACATGGGTGCAAAATAGATATCGATATCTTTAGGAGGTTGTGTAAGTACATTGAAAGATGCTGACTCTCCAAGTTTCGAAGAAGTTATTATGTTCAAAAAAAAGATTCTGCGGTTGTAATTTGCTAAGTAACATCAGGATAGTAAGCGGGAATATTCCAGGTCATGTTTCTTGTGACCGTGTCGAATCCTTCGTTAGAAATTGCAGGTTACCTCCAGTGGATTGTCATTTTCGAAGCTGATACTTAAAGAATTTTATTAGACTGTACTTCAAACAGTATTTCAGAATTGACTTCGACACATTTCTGTCTAATTGGGCAGTTCATGCCGCGTTTGCAAATGGTTGGAACTACCATAAGTTGATGGTGTAAAAAATTGGAGCTCAAGTCGTTCTATTGTAAATTGAATTTTAAAGATCCTTAAGATGGAATCTGAATTTGTTGGGCCCTGGGTCTTTAACTTTTATGTCAAAATCTCACAAGCCAACCGACCAGTTTCGAGACTTTAAATTACGACCCGTTGCCGCAGTGACAACCACTCTTTGGACCAACGGCAAATAAGCTATATGGAGCGGTTAAGTGAGCAACCAACAAAACAAGCAATTCCTTCCACGTGTGGGCGCTAATCCTAAGCTTTTAGCGAAGAAAGCTCTGATATGTGAAGACTATTTCTGGTTTATCGGGCTGCTGAGGGCTTTACTCTGTGTTGATATTTGTACTGTTCGCTCCGAGAGATCACGTTAAAAAGTTTGGTTGACAATGTGATTCGATTGAAGAAACGGTTGTGATTTGCTGCTACAAGACTTACGATTGACCCTAGATTCTTTAAGAACATTTTTGCATTCAAAACTTTTTACGGGAATGTTCTCTCTAAGTTTCCTTTCTACTGTTGTCAGTTCAAAGTCAATTCAGAGAGACTCATCTTATATACTTGATTCGTCTTAGCCTTAAAAATTATGACACCTGTGAAACATGAATTATCGCAATCCAATTGGAACAGTTTAATCACATGAATTGTGTAGAGATCCAGCATGTGAAGGGTATAGCGAAAAGCCATAAATTGAAAGACACACTCATAGACCCGCTCAGTTTTTTTGGCAGTGCGCTCGGGGTAGCTAGAGAGGGATTGGAGCTATTGTTGCTTGATTTAACAATCTTAAAGTCCTTTGACAACTTCAATTGATAATCTTGAGCTATTGATTCATTTCCAAAGGGCTTCAAGGCACATGCGAGGACTCGGTAATGACCTGGTGGGATACTTTCAGAACCAACAACGCCGCCGAGACTTCCTTTCACAGTTGTAACTGCGGCATATCTTATGATGGCAGGTAAATTTAATCCGGCATTATCATCAAAAATTATGGTGCCGTTGAACCCCAAAGAACTTTGATATTCTGAGGGAGAAAACTTTGACTTCTTGTAATTATGCTTAACAAGTGAGTAGGAAACAAGAGGTGATCCAAATCTTGGCTCGGAAACGATCACTAATGAACCAATTTGCGATTCCTCAATTGAGACTGTGTTTTTGATATTTTCAAGTGCCACATGTTTATCGTCAACGAGAAAATAAAGAATAGGCTCTTCATCCCAAGTAAGCCATTCATTATTATCGAATTGAGATCCGATATAAGGCACGCGCACTTGATCGTTGTTTGAACCCTGGATGATAATAGCACCCTCGAACACCGGTGCGAAGTAGCTATCGATATTCATGGGAGGCTCTATAGTAACATTGAAAGATGCCACCTCGCCGGGTTTCAACACAAAAGTAGTGTTCAGCAAGAATCTTGCGGTAGGAACTTGAGGGGTGACACTGGGATAGTACTTTGGGACTTTCCATTCTGCGTCTCTAGTATAGACAGTGTCAAATCCTGCGTTTGATATATCATATGTTACTTCTTTGGAATCGCCGTTTTTGAAAGAGATGCTGAATGTGGAGATACGGTTTTTTGTATCGTTCATGCTCAAGTAGGGTTCTGAGAGCAAAACTGTTTTCTTGTCGAAAAATTGCACTGCATCAATGAACCCTGCGCCTTGCTGAATAAGTGGTGCAACGGTAGAGTTATCATAACTTGCCTCGAGGTATACGCTATTGCTATCCAGGTTATTTTGAATGGATTGAGGTAGAAGGTTGGTAGCTGCAAGAAGTCTATTTCTCACTTCCTTAGCAGAAACGTTTTTGTGAGTTGACAAATACAATGCTACGATTCCAGCCACATATGGGCAAGCATAGGAAGTTCCAGAACCTTCATTATAAATCTCCAGAGGGTCGGCGACGAAATAGTTCCCTCCTGGAGCCACGATGTGTGGGAAAAATCCCTGACTGAAAGTTGGTCCCCAACTAGAAATCTTACCTATCGCACCAGAGATAGAGGACTTTCTGGGTATGGCCCCAGGTAATTGATTTGTGTTTACCTTCAATGTAAGACTTGAGTTCATAGACTTCTCTTTCGATATCCATGTCAATATTTCAGAGCTTGCGGAACCAAAGAGCTGAAATGTTGAGTTCATTAAGGGTGCTTCCAAGTAACTCAAAATTGATGGTTTTTGAAGTACAATAGCTCCCTTGTATTGCAACTTTGAAAGTGTCAGTGACATGACTATCGGGTCGCACTGACCCCTCTTTCCAATGATAATAGTGTCAGTTACATTCTTCTCGGCCAATGTTATGTTACATATGCTATCTTCGAGTTGCACTAGGTAAGTTGCATTCCATTTTGGAGCTCTGGCCATGCTCTCGACGTATTGAAATGTTAGAGTTTTGCCGCTTGAAGATATTAGCGTTGCATTGTAAGTCACCATTTGCTCGGTGTAACTCATACCCACAGCGATCACATTGCCAGTGGCGCCGAATCTATTGGCACTATATGGCCCGGCATCTCCTTCATTACTGGCAGCAACTATAACCGGAATTTTTTCGGCAGCTCTAGCAGCAATCTGGGAAATAGGAGAGTTAGGATAGGAACTTGCGCTACCCATGGAGACTGAGATCATGTCAACTCCGTCTTTCAATGCTTGCAAGAACCCAAGGATGCACGTTTCTTCGGAACGACTGTCAGTGGTAACCTGGTACGCACGCAACTTAGCTCCCGGAGCGACTCCCAACATTTCGGGTGTGTCACCAACAATAATACTTCCACATGAGGTTCCATGCCCAACGCTGTCGATGGTACCGTTCGTTGGAGTACTAGAGTTCAAAAAACTGACAAAAGAAATGATTTTTCCTTTTAAAGCAGGGTGCGAAACGTCAACTCCTGAGTCAATAAGTCCAACTACCACGCCTTCTCCGGTTATGTTTCTGTTGTGCAATTCTTGAACCCCAGTCTCGATGTGTGGATTCCATACCGGGGTATTCTGAATGGTGTATCCGCTGTCACGCTTTGCGTATCCCCTAACAGGCCAAACGTTTTTTACTTGAGGTAACTTTTTTAGTTCTTCGAAAGTGAGCCCGCTGTCCTTCACATTGAAAGACATACCAGTAAACACCTCATGATCAAATTGATGTCTTACTTCAATTGGAAGATCTTGTTCGAGGAATCTTTTGTGAATTCCGTCATCTTTTTCGTGAAATTCGACGATGTATCGATCAGGTATTGTTTGGTAAAAAGCAGCAGCCGAAACTAGCGTGGATATAGCTACAGAAGCTAATAACGACGTAAGATACATCTCCGGTAAATCTTTTCAATGCTCTTACCATATGAACAAGATTTCTTGCTTGTTAAATAGTAAAAGCCCAAATACCAAAATCCATTGTTTTCGTCGTTTGTATATAGCAAACTGCACATAAGGTGAGTTTTATGTCGAAAACGGCTGTATTTTGCCTAAATGGGACGTCAATATGTATATCCTGCAGATACTCAAGCTACCCTGCGTCTACATTTCAATATTTTGTCGCTTAGTTGGGTAAATTTAGATATCCAATGTTTTCAGAAACATATCAATTGCCTCAGAATTCTTTGTTCTTGTTTTTGTAGGATTTTTTGGCTTTACTTTCATGAAAGAAGCTCTCAAAGGCATCTTGACGTATGGCAATATTTTACGAGGGCTTTTCTTCCTAACCCTTTTAGGAATGGTAAACAGACTGAATCGTGATGCAAAAAATTGGATAGAGATATGCAAAAACTTTAAGAGATAGTTGTCTGTAAATTTTGGAATTTTTTTATAATTCTTAATGTATACATATTTTTGGGGGTGGTTTAAATTCTGTAAATGGCTACACCTTCTACAGTTTGATGAAAAAGCTCCGATGTGATTCATCCAGAGACGGCAATTCAATGAAGAGCTATATATTTCTTGCGCTCACGTTACTCATCGACTTCGAAGTCGTCCCCATGTCTCGTATCTCTCAAACAATAGTCTGGAGAATATGGCTCATTCTGACCTCCGTTAACATCCAATAAAATTGAATATGTGAGTTATCATATTTGATTCTAAAAAAGACAATTATTGTAATGGAACTGACCTATCCACGCCAGCGCTTCTACTCTTCTGGGCTAGGATGTGGAAAATAAAATGACATCGAGCTTTGCTACATGGTAATTTCAAAAATATCAAGACTTTGAAGAACCGGTCAAGCTCCTCTTTGTAGTTGTATTTTCACAATTTTTGCACACATTTATAAGAAGATGCTAACTACAAGATGTCAAATTCCGCATTTCTACACTAAACTATTCTTCAGCATTGCAAGCATAAATGCTTCGCTAGCAATATCTCGCTTGATTTTGTGTTTCAGAAGTCGCAAGGGCTCAAATTATCAACATTGTATATCGATAATAATTAATTTAATCACTCGAATATAATTTGTGAGTAGGTACTCAAACATAGCGCACATTGGAAGGCATAAGAAACGATTTATCTACATTCTCAATCTTTACATTAGCATTTTTTAATGGTCCTATTAGATCACCAAAATGAACACCATCCTATATAATGTTGACACAAATTTTCAACACTGGTGGCCTGTTGAATTAACTTATCAACTTGTGTAGGGATGTCCAAGCCGCGTAAACGTTTGATGTCATTTCCAGTAAGTTTATCCGTGATTCTTCGTAAGACAAGCGCCGCACGTGCATTACGTAACTCAACGGCATTTTGTTGCCTCATCCGGCGAGCTTCTTGTTCATCAATCTCTCCATTTTTAAGCAATTCCGTTACATTATACTGATGAACCTTGATCCCAGTGGTCTCGGCTATTGCTTTGGTGGGGAAATCAAAACCCCAATTGATCAAAGGATCATAGGCAAATGCCTCCAAAATTGCCATAAGAGACTCCTTATTAGCGCGAAGAACACGCATAACATGCTCACACGTGATTCTAAAGCTTCCTTCAATCCCAGAAACTTCCATTGCATAATTGAGCATCCGTGTGAGTCTAAAAGGCACTTTTTCGGGGTACTTCTCACGAAGAATTGCAGCTTCAAAACAATCACCAAAATCAATATGCACAACTTTTCCTGTGAATCTATCTAACATCAAGTTCAGTGGATGGCGGTCTCCCAAACCTAAAATATAGCCAACCATTGACATGACCGCCAACGATCTTGTGTATGTAGTACGGCGGTCCAACCAAGCCTCCGACAGTTTAGATTTGAGCCACAAAACTTTGTACAAGTCCTGACCACGTGTGTTGTCAAGAGCGCTGGTGAACACCTCGACTTTCTGCAAGATAGTTAAATCGTCGTATTCTTGCACCATGTGCATCATTATACGGTGTTCTATATTGAGAAGAATTTTTCTAGATTCACGATACTCACGGATGAGCACGTGGAAAGTGTCTGAGTTAGGAACCCAACCCAAAAGTCCCACCTTTGGCGAAAGTGGAATAGCTGGATATTGCTGAATATCAAGGTGACGCTTGAAACATTCAGTATCATTCACAAGGAGTGTGTTTACCAATCCAAAAAGCTGCATAACCAAATTATCCTGTCTAATGTCCTCGTGTCCTTTCAAGGCATATTGGTATTCTTTACCGTCAGAGCCCCTGCAGGAAAGTTTACGTGGTCGTTGTTTTGACAGAATTACGGTGAATGTAGGATCGAATTTCATAATTCGGACAATAGGCTTTCCAGCAGAATATGAACCTGGAACCGCCAATTGAAGATCGCGTGCAGCTTCCAATAGCGGACTAACGTAAGCTAATTCTAGCGTCTGCAACTGCTGCAATTGTTTCAGAATCCGTCTGAACACACTGTAGTACACATCCCAGGCTTGATTTAGGTTTGCAAGATCTTTGGTGCGGCGGTAATTGAGGACCCATTCGAAGGCATCTGCCAATTCTCTCGAGAACGCTGAGGCAAAGGCAGCTTCACGCATGGTTTGTGGCCCTGTCTGGATCATACGATGCAATGGCTCTAAGACTTCGTACATTTTCTCGGTGTTGTGCTCTCCGAAAAATAACCTCAGCGCATCTTCTAATCCTTCGTACCATAACTCGAGCCAGAGCACCGCAACACGAATCAATTCATGCGAAACCAATTCCGACTGCTGAACAAGCGTTGGAGAATGAAGGCGCAATTTATCAATAATGGAAAGCGCCGCTTTTTTACGACTTACAGACTCCAGAGTCACTGCCACTGCCAATGGATAAACAAGCGCCTGTGGATGCGCCTTTCCGAGGTCCGTTAAGAGCCCTAACAACAGACGCAGGACTGTGTGATTTGGTTGATGAATCCGTGAAATAAGCTGTGGAATAATAGAAAGCCAATTGTCGATTTTGACCATCTGGAACCCGTCCGCCATCGCTTGTGCAGCTTCGGGAATTCCTCCAAATCGGAACCAAAGAGTAAGCAACCGAAGAGTATCTTGAAGGGAGTTAGATTGGGAAAGTGCGATGGAGTGGAAAAATCCCTGGATGGAAGGCACTACGTGGCGAGAAACGAGGGAATGAATATGTGGCTGCGAGTCGCTCGTATTTTCCTGTCGTTCCTGTATATTTGGTGTGGTCTGCATATTTGCAGAGGACTCTGCATCGTCTTGCACATACTTCAAACCTTCTTCCAGGGCTTCTGTCACTCTCTCAATGTGTCCCTCGCCATCAGGAATTCCACTTCCGTCAGACAAAGGTCCCGAGGAGTGAGGCAAAGTAGCAGAAATGACCTCAAAATTGGCCAAAGCCCAATTGTGCCATGCCTTGTACCATTTCGCATCGAAATGGGTGGCCAACAAAAACGCACCAAGAATAATCTCTGAAGTTTCTGTACGCCAATTACTGTTCAAAACAATTTGCCATTCACCCTGCTTTAAAAAGCACCGCGCCAATAGCTTCGTATATTCTTCCACGTGCTTAGGAACTCCAGGTCCATCCTTAGGGACAGGCTGGGTTATGAGATCGTCTGGATTAAGTCCCAAGTCCTGCAGCATCCGCGTCGTAAAGTCGACTAGATGCCGAAGTGCCTCTTTTCCTAACCCTTTAGCCCACATATACTTCAATTGTGCGTAAACTACTTGTGGTGGCGCACGTGAAGGCGCAGTTGCAGCTGCGCCGCGAGTAAGTGCTCCCAATCCATGTGGATGCGAAGGTTGTGATCCCTGCTCCAACAAACTATTCAAACTATTCTCTGCCAAACTCATACGTCCCAGTTTCCTGCACAAATTTGCAAACTTGATCCACATTTCCATATCCTGCTTAGGCAGGATAACGAGGGCGCGCACCTTCAACATACGCTGCCAAATGTCAACATTACGTTGACACCCAAGGAGACGTTTGTTCCAAGTCCTGCGCATGAGTGCTCTTTTTTCTGATCCGGGCTGTAAACACTTGTATTTGATTATTTCTTCCAATTCAGCGAGCATTTGAATTCTTACCACCACACCGTATGCACGATTGTATGATTCGGAAACTAATGCCGTTATCTCGGTAACGAGCAAATCGCGTGCTGTAAGGATGTGGTTGGAAGCTTTTTCGAACGAATTCCTATGCAAGCACAAAATCGCCGAAAAGAAAGCTTTGTCCGGCAGGTGAGGACTCATAACTTTAATGTATGCATCCATATCGTCCCAGTGGCCTAAACCCCAAGCGGCAGCGGCAGCTAAAGGCGCGACATTGCGCTTGGTATCGGGATTCGCGGTACCCCATTTTTCTTGTGCTAACTCGGAAAGTTGTTCCCATTCTCCAAGAGCATGCAAGCACCGCATCTTACCCAAGACAGCCTCCAAGTTATTAGGTTCGTGTTTTAAGCGCCGGGCATAGGCAGCCATAGCATCATCCCACCGTTGTAATTTCTCGTGCCATGACTCCTTAACCTCCAAATCATGATGTAATTGTGCATGCTTAAGGATTCCAACAGCCGCATCTGATTGTTGTAACTGGTTATTAATGGTTATGAGTGCCTCAATGGTAACAGAGGTTGGCTCTTCGTAGAATTCCAACTCCTTGTAGTGAAGTGCCTTAGCGTACGCATGGCACCGCTGTGCATATTGCGCCAACGTTCCAATTGAAATTGGCAATGGTTTGTCGTCATGTTCCATAAATTCAGCCAAGTTAAGCAAAATTTGATGGATTTCAGGCAGATTATTTGGTGCAGAGAGCGCGATGTATAACGAGTTGATCAAATCCTCCTGGTGCTGCAGATAGAGCTCCAGCCAACATGAAGCAAAACTTGAGTTGAACAAGTTTTTAGCAAGAGCGTTATGATCACTGGCTAAACCGGCACAGGCACGAATAGCATGCAGAGGCAGCTGTTTTAACAACTCTTTACTAAGGCGATTAATCCACTCTTGCCAGTCTTCTTTGCTGTTGCTTCGCCTAGACGTATCCCACGCAGCTTTGAGGGCGTGCTGATTGACAGGAAGCTTTTTGGAGGGAACATCGGTTTGAACGCCATCAAGGTTTTGAGAGTTGGACTCCTCTCCAGCGTATAAGTGCTTATAAGCAGGTAATGGATCACCTTGCATCATTTTGCCCACTATGCTTTCAAACATGTGCAGATGTATGTTCTGTGCCAACATCACTTTTTTAATGGCAGGAACGAAAATAATGAAGTCGTCACCAGCAGATAATGCTAAACTGCACAAGGCGTTGACTGCAGCAATCTGAAGCTCTCCGTCACCGTTGTTGTGCTGCGAAGAAGCTGCAGCAGAGTAGCCTGTACCGTTGCTCGTGGCTGAGCTGCTATGATTAAGAACTCTGAGCAATGGGTGCACGATCCGCAGTGCCATCTCCCCTAATCCAATGTTGCGCGCCAATTTACCAATGGTTTCAATCGCATACTTACGGAGTGTAACGGGCCCTGGTGCTTCTATTTGACGTAAAACAGTGGGTATAATCACATGGTCGTACTCTTGAATGTTGGCGCCAAAAATAATAAAACTTCGTAAAACTTGTATGCAAGTGTCTTTGTCTGGCAGTCTGTCCTCTTCTATTGCGTCCAAAAGCATGGGAAGCACATCAGCTAGGTACATTTTGAATTCACCTTCTAAAGCTTTAGAAATGGATTCTACAAGTAGAATAATGGTTTTTTTGATGGGAGTTGCGAGCGCCTGGTAAGATTGTATGAGCTGAATAATTTCTGGCATGTAGGGCCGTATATGTTGTTTCACAATGGATATGAGTGCTCCCAACTGCTGCAAATAAAACTTGAGGTACGCAGGTTGACAAGTTCCCATAACCTTCAACAATCCAGGAATAATCTGCTGGAGGAAGGGTACGCAACGCAACCCCATTGTCTGGAAAATGTACATAATAGCCTGCACGACTTTACTGTGGTGTGCAGACAAGGAACTGTCATTTAAAATGTTCATCAAATTATTGATGGCTACCGTAAGATAATACTCCTCTGAAGTGGGCGACATTCCTTGCATAAGAAGGGCTATATCTACGGGAATGGTATTGTCTGCAGGGTTGACGGCACTACCAGCAGTTATGACCGCACTTCCTGCCGTATTTCCTGAATTTGGCATTGTTTGCTCCACTTCTCGGTGTCTATAAGGGTCAAGAGCTCCGAGAATACCCAATAACCTAACCGTCTCCCTCCGTATATGCAGGCTAGATTCTGATTTTAAAATACCTACAAGCATTCCCAACAACTGTGGGTAATCCAAAAGTGGCTGTATGACATACCCACTGGAAGAAGCAATAATTCCTAAAGTCTTGAGAGCCGCAAGTCGCTTGAATGAGGAGCTCTGATCCTGGAAAGTACTCATGATCAAGGGCATAAGTTGTGGTAGGTATGGCATAATGTCTTCTCCAGCGACTTTTGCTGCCGCACCTATCGTTGCGATGGCACAGGTAGCCACGCCAGGACTCGTGTCCCGCGCCTTTGGAATAAGAGCTTCAACGATTGGTTTAGTGTACGGTTTGGTTAGTTCCTGTGGATTCTCAATTAATAGCCCGAGCATATGAGCAGTCTGCTCCTTTTTAAGACTCGTATTAGCATATTCCAATCTAGTAAGAAGTGAGATTAATGTTTTACGAAGAGAGGGAACGATGTATGCCGGGTTCACCGTAGATAGACGACAAATGATTTTAAGCGCCGTGCATTGCACTTCAAAAACCTCATCGTTCATCGCTACAAACAAAATTTTGACATTTTCAGCCTTAGCAAGATGTGCATCAAAACTGGCCAGCTGGTAGAGGCACGACAAGCCTTCCAATCTGATTTCCGGGTGTGGTTCAGTGATCAGAACTTGCATGATACGATCAATAACATCATTTACAGCGTTAAGAGCCCTGATACTCGTTTGTGTGCAAATCGGATCATTACGGAAGATGGTACAAGTGGTGTATATAGCCATTTGACGGACGCCTGGGCTCATGCTATCCAAGTAGGATATCACGCAGTTCAGCACAAACTCGTTAAGCTGGTAGCCCACAAACTTGAAATTTGCGAGCATTTGGAGTGCTTGGATGGTTACATCTGCATCTAAGCTACTATGCACTTCTTGGTTATTAGAAATGGCGCTGGCTGCGAGCCCTGTATCTCTTGCAATCATTTCAAGACGATATTGCCGTGCTGCAGCTGAATCCATCTTGGAAGCACCACAAGGAGCGCCTGGAAGAAAAAATTTTCTACCTGCAAGAACGAAGCTTAGTAAATTAAGAAGCTTTGCGTTGATTGTCTGTTCCAAGGATGGAATGTTCTCCAAAAGGATTATAAGCATGTCCTGCATGTGTGTGGAGAGAGTACAGTATGTGAATATTATACTCAAGATGTCTCTTTGTAAGTGTTTTGTGAGTGCGGGTCCAATTGCAATGGAAAGTTGGCCTAAACAGTCAAAAATTGCTATTTCGACTTGTTTCTCCAGTAAAAGAGCACTGTTGTATGCTGTTACTTGCCTGTGTTTCGGCGCAGTGGAGGGTGTAAGCGACAATTCCTCGAAGTAATTGGCAGACAAAGAACCCCCAAGCAATGCCCCCAACAGTGGTTCCGATGTCAGACTTGAAGATGATGCTGCCGAGATAGCTGCGGCTGCGCTGGCAGAAGATGATGATACGGGGGCGGCTGCTAGTCCATCACGCACATTTTCTAAAACTGCATCCAAATAGGGAGCCATTTGGCTCCCAACTTGTCTCAGGATGGAACCTATACTGCGGAAAATGGCGGATTTCTCGGATTTTGCGGACGTGCTATTTTGTGATTTGAATTTACGAAGTTGTTGCAAGTACCAGTAGATCGTTCTATGAAGATATTTTTCCACGAACTCATCACACTTAACCTTGACCAAAAGCGAGAAAATGTTGCATATTTCCGTGCGTACATAACCGTATTTGCTACCTTTGTGCAGGGTTGTGTTCTCATAAATGAGGTCGAAGTTGTTCTTTATGTATGGGTCGTCGGGGTATTTAGACAATTCGCGGAAGACAAGAAGCGCGGCATGAACAGATTCTGAAGCTGGGTTATTTGGATTTCCTAAAAGGGAAAGAGCAGAAATTAGCCCTGAAGCTGTGCTGCTGGTGCTACCTTGTTGTAGATGCAGATTGGTTGCCAGCCCAGAATGTAACAGATGGTTGTGAGATCCGTTGGAGGCAAAATTTCCGTTGCCATTAGTTGCACTGGGTTGTAAAGACCCTGAATTTGAAGATACATCAGGAGCATCACTGCCATTGTTCAAGACAGCATGTGCCTGTTCCATCAAAACTTTTATCCATCTGCGTCTCATATCTACATCCCTCGTATAAATAATATCTATACAGTGCTCCAAACATGCAGCAGAATCCATTCTCACTCCCAATTTGGAATCACGAAGTGGAATCCATAAATGATCTAGAATCAGTGCAATATAGCCTTGTAGTAATAAAGGTGCATTATGGGCCAACGCACTGATGATCAAAACGGCTGCATGCCGTCTGTTTTCATTTTGTTTTCCCTCACTCTGAAGCCATTCAATTGCTCTTTTTGCCTCAAAATCTACGAACTCACCAGTCAATGTACCCCCAGGTGTGGCCAATTTACCTAAAGTTGTGATTGCATGTTTCATTATAGTGACATCATTAGATAGAATCAACAGACTCAAATAGTTCAGAAATCTGGCAGTTCGGGTTGCGTTCTCTTCACCTTCTCGACTGTCAAAGTCAATTAGAGCATTAAGAGCAGCAATTCCACCAAGGACATGCAGAGAGTCTTTACTTTGTAGCAAATCAAAGATCATGCGATTAATTTCATTGTTGTAACGGTTGAATTGTTCGGATGAGAGGTCTCTAGAGATGGCAGAGAGAAATAGACGAAGCTCCTGAGCAGCACGAGCACGGGCTTCTAATCGAGTAGTTTTGAGCCTTGTAAAGATCTGCTGGAGCGCCACGCCGTCGAATTGCTGTGGCATATTCTTTGGAACGGGTGGAGGTTTTGGGAGTTGGAAATTGGGTATGAAGGGAGGGTCTGTTCTGGGTGGTGTTTATCTGGTGCACGGGTGTAGATAGGAACTAAATTAGTATTGATTTTTTGAATTGACATTTATTAATCATTTTTTCATTGAGGATTTTTTAGGAATCTGCTGTCGGCTGAGTGATAATATTTAATTTTTCGGTTTTAGTTATATTGCAACTCGATTGGACACAGAAATCCTGGCGCTTGAGAACTTTTTATTCTAATTAATCGTAGAGCAGTATTGTTTAACATTGGAAGAAAGACATTCATTAATCCTAAGAATTTAAATGATGCACCAAATTTCCTAGATTTCGTTCCATTGGTAGGGTTTGAAGTATGGAACTGAGCATTGAAAGTAATAAGGATTTGCGGAATATTGCAGGCTCAAAAGGCAATGCTTGCCCAGGAATTAGGCTTTTCTTTGCGTTTCGAATTCAGATTCAGCTCCGGCCAGGAGGGTCAATCTGAACCCTTTTCAATGTTCAATGTTGATTATGCGTCGGTAGGGCCATGATGGCGGCAGGTCGATTAAATAATAATTACAGAAATTATGCATATGCATTAAAGCAAAAATCATCTTTGCGCTCAAATTTTCCCTTATGGATTGCATTAGCAAGGCCATTCCTTGTTCGTTTTTCATAATTACAATAAACTACTAGTCTTGCTTCGTATTCTGCCATCTTCAAAATCATTGTTACTCGTATATATAAAGTTGCAAATTAAATGTCTGATTGTTTTGATTAGGTAATCAATGATTTCAATAAGAATGAGTATTCAAATGTTATGAATTTGTTTAATCGCTGCCCCATTTGGAAAGCCGGGCTGAAGGACTCTTTTTTTCATAACATTTGATTCTTTCCAAACCCCTCTATCTTTTGGCCCCTTAATCAATAATTTGTGCATAAGTTCGAATACAATCTCAATTTAGCCTATCTGGCTTATGGGCACATTTGAAAGCAACTTGAGATCTTTTGACAGAATTCATTATAGCTACGGATCTGATAATTCCAATGAGAAAATATGATATTTTAAGAAGTGGCTATCAATAGAAAATCTTACTCAAATACCTTTCAACCCCGCCACGTCAAAAAAGCTTTTAAAATTCAACATACATTTTTGCCCCTAGATTGACAAAAATAGCGGCTTGTCCAGAATCCCGTTCTTGAGAGACTTTAAACGAGAAACCCCAAAATTGACATAAATCCGACGATTAGAAATCTCTGCGCTGCACCACTATTTTCCAAAAGCATGTATTAAATGCGTCAATTTAGATCATTCGACGTCTCTTATAGAAAGGAACGTTAGGTTTACCCCTTATGCATTGATTCGGCCAGCCCGTTTCAAGAAGCACTGATGTCGCATACACGACGAAAGCTTGAAAAGCAATTATGAAATGCACAAAGCTTTAAACGGAAATCCCAGCCGATTCCAAGAAAATTCGAATTCCAATTAGGGTCCCTTTTGTAAAATTTCAAGTTCTAAAAGTTTAAAAGCCAAAATCCCTTGAGTATAATTCGGTATTGGTAAAACCAAGTAGGAAGGTCACAAAATAGGTGTATTATAGTAAATAAGGTATAAAAATTTCTTTAAATTCTTAAAGTGTGTCTATTAAAGTTGAACCTTTATCATCAACTCCATCACACAAACTGTGATGTATTTAATGGATAATTCGACAGGAAGCTGGTCCCTATAGGAGAGTTCAAGTTAAAAAATCTAGGGTCAGGATTGGAATTAAAAGGATAATTAGGTTTGTATGGATATTCGACGAATGTGTAATTTAGGGCGGAAGGAAGGTTTGGGTTGTTAGTTATTGGATTGTATGTAGAGTCATGATCGTCCAAAGACACTTTCGGTTGTTTCGGTTTTGTTGTGTTCCAAGTATCGAATTGGAACAGTGCCCAAGTTGGAGATTGACTCAACGAAAGCGAAGGATTTAAGGGAAGGGAGTGATTTAGGGCCGGGTTTACAGACATTGATTGATTGAGAGGAGGTGCCAGGCTCATTGTAGGGAACACATTCATGTCGTTGTTATTAAAGGATTGCTGCGGCATTTGAAATTGAATTTGTTGCGCCATTGTTTGTCCATCAGATTGTAACTGTGTGTTCCCTGTTGGCGACTGAATTAACACCCCTCTTACAGATAAAGGAAGGAACGAATACGACACAGAGTCGATGCTAAGGTTTAGAGCGTTGCGCTGACCAGCCAGCTTATCTAGGTGGGAAAGAAGTCCATTATTGTTGCTCGTGGGTAGAGAAGAAGCGCTATTGAGACTCAGAGAAGCGCTGTCATCGTTTTGAAAGTCTATAGAATGAATACAGTGACTTTGTCCTTCTTCCAATTTTATTATTGGGGGCTCTAAAGGTGATTTTTCATTAACTTCAAAAGTTGCTTCAAAAGGCTTCGGGTCAAATATAGGCTTCGGGTCAAACACAGTTTTCAGTTCAAACCCAGGTTCCAGTTCAAACACAGGTTTCAGTTCAAACACAGGTTTTATTTCAAAAACGGGTTTCAGACAAAAAAAGGTTTGTTCGCCCACACCAAAAGTGGTTTGAGAGGAGTTTTGTGTCGCCTTCCTTCCCTTCTTTGGGCGGTTTCTTTTAACAGGACCTTCCAAAAATGTACATTTGCCATTGTTGAAAGCAATACAAACGGTACAAGGAATCAGATCTTTGATAATACAACAAGTCTTTCTTTTCCGGCAAAAGTCACAAGGGCGACTAGTTCTTGATTTGTAAGGACGAAGCGATTTCACCTCAGCAGCCAACTCCCTCTTATTAACTCTTTCTCTTGACCTAGAGGTGGTCATCTTCTCTACTAGTGGAAATTAAAATACAAGGAGCAACGCAAACTACCAATCCCTTTTTTTTTGTAAGAGTCAGTTCTTTAACTTTTCGACTGGCGAAACAGAGGTTACATATAAGAGCTAGCCTTCATTAAGCGATAGAAAACAGGCATATGCAAGAGTGCATAGGTCGGAATTAGAGCGGCAGAATGACCAACTACAAGGGCGGTTTCGTTCAAAAGTTCTACAAAAGAAGAAAACCTCCATCTACTATGCCATACGACGGGAATAAGACTGCTAGACTGTATCTACAGAGAAGGCGGGTGTGCTGCATGTCGGGCAATAACTTATTCATCTCAGATCTTGCCCGTAATTACCATGCAGGTTGCATATGCAAAGTTTCCCTTGCCCGTGTTCGATGTGCAGTATTTGTCCAAAAAGGGTAATTTTGCCCGTTTCGTGTCAACCTTAATACAAAAGGTGAAACTTTCAAGACTGAGCGTAGGTCCTAAATAGGGTCGACAACCTGATCCATAATTCCACAGAGCTATACCTTAGACAACATTCCGAGTTGTTGCATCATTCGCCTGCTTTCTGTTTCAACTGTTGCACACGGGCAACACTTTTTTTTTATGAAGGATTCTAAATCCGCTAAGGCACAGAGGAACTTCATTTTCTATGGTGCAAATGCAATGGCCATTAGTTAATTTACATGCAGCGTGTATGTGGAAATCGGAGCTGGTGAATTGCATGCTGGCTTTCAAATCTAACAGTAAAGCTAAACTACCTGGCATACTCGATTCGAAAATAAATTGAAAATTCTAAGAACTGATTTCAAAAAGTTAATATGTTCAGGATCATTGCGTTTACGACGCCAGAAGAAAGGAGAATTTTTTAGAATTGCGCGTTCACTTGACGTATTTTCCAGCGCCCAACTCAAGCCGGACTTAGCAACTACAGGACACTA
Source organism: Australozyma saccharicola (assembly GCA_030569455.1). NCBI lineage: Eukaryota > Fungi > Ascomycota > Pichiomycetes > Serinales > Metschnikowiaceae > Australozyma > Australozyma saccharicola. The sequence continues at coordinate 15,061 of JAJMKW010000046.1, read as the reverse complement.
AAGTTTAATCGCAACGTACAACAGACAGATCGCAGTTGAGATGCATTGTTTAGCGACTGATCTAAGCGGGATCTGCCATCAAAAGCATTGTGCTACCTGCACAGCGACATGAGAACTTTCCTGTTATGCACAAAAGTCATGAGATTGTTTTTGATGCAGAATTCCAGATCAATCTAATAAAGCTAGTTAAAGTTATTGGATTTTGAGATTACGGAATGTGGTTTTGTATTGAAACTCTAGATCCGCTATGAGAAGGATGAGCGGATCCGGAACAAAAATGTAGACTCACTTGATAGGAAATGACTTGTCCTTCTAAAACCCCGCTTCCTTAATTTTTGTCTTTTACGCAGAACATTTTATCTTTCCTACGTGGATCTCAGCCAGCGTTACTGGCAGTTTTAAAAAGGTGGTTTTGGTTTATATTGTCTTCCCTGTTAGCAGAGGGCACGGCGGTCGCAAACAGTCAAAAACAGTTTCATGCAATCTTTTTGGATTTGTCAGCGCCGAGATTTTTTTTTAATTGTGTTTTTCGAGTTCAGTGGTACTTTGGTTCGAGAACCTTTTTTTCCCTCACATGACCTCTCATTAAAAGTTCCGTAATCCCGTTTTCCTATCTTATTGTTTACTTGCTTCGTGTGTGTCTATTGGTGATGTCTATGTTTACATATGTGTATTTAATTTATTTTTTCCTCTGCATTCATGGGACAGAAAATAATGAGAAATTACGAACAATGCTTGGTCCGTACTCATCATAATCTTGTTTAGTATAACAGTAGCTCTTGAATTCAGCCGTTTGAGCCAATAAAGAACCGCCAAACCAGACAGCGTTTCTTTGCCGCTTGTGGGAGATCACCTGGACATCCACACCAGTGCTCTTGACTCCAGAGAGACGCTCACTAGATTCTATACGCTCATTTACGAGTCCCTTGATATCACGCTGCAAACGACGGCCAAAATCCTTAAACATAGTCGAACCACCCGACAAAACTATGTTTTTATAAAGCTTTTTCCGCACATCAATGGGCGAGGATTGTACTACTTGATCGACCACTGTTGGTAATGGCGTCAAGTAGTCCAGAGAACATATCTCTGGGTTGAAAAAGATCTCTGGAGCCAAAAAACGCTCATAACCGACATCGACAGTTTTCTTTTTGTCAACAGTCTCGACGATATACTGAGCAAATTTCTCCTGGGGATATTGATCGAATTTCTTGAATTCATTTACAATATCAGGACAAACATAGCAAAACTGTTGCTTGATACGTTCAGCGGTCTGCAAAGACGTGTCGGCCTCACCTCTGTCTCTCAAAAGCAGCTGAATAAAAAGAGTAATATCTCTTCCGGCCAAAGGAATGTTTTTAATGGCACCGCCAATCACATAACCTTCAGCGACAGGAATTACGTGAGTAACTCCATCACCGGAGTCAATCACTGTACCAGTCAACGATCTATCTTGGACTTTTGAAGAAGTCCAAGAAGCAGCAAGGGCCAAAACAGCTTGAACAGCGATATAGAGACCTGCACAATTGAAAGATTCAAACATAATTTCAGCTGTAGATTCACGATTCTCCGGAGGGTTGAGTGGAGGTTCAGTTAAAAGAAAATAATGGTCCTCGGGCTCACAACGTAAGTACTTGAAGATTGATCTTTCCCAGAATCTTTCCATATGATCCCAATTTTCAATTTGTCCATGACGAATTGGGTACAGCAAGGAGTAATTAGGGCCATTAGCAGCAGATAGCGCATCATCACCAATATGGAAGTCTAAATCTTCTAGTCCACGCTTCAATCCACCAACATACGAGCTACTCTTTCCGCTTTTGGAACTGTTAAGCGAGGTAGCGATTGCAGTCGGGAATACAAACGAAGGCGAGTCGTTTCCTGCAAAGCCTAGCTTTGTAAGACCTGTGCCATTGTCCATGACCACCGCAGGGGTTCCCATCGAAGCCATTGTGAGTGTTTAAGTTGTGTTTTCGGGGTGCTTTAATTGGCGAATGGGTGTTTTGGATGGTTGTATGTGAGACAATTGATGGGAATAGGTAAAGTGGGATTATAGAGTAGGGAGGTGAGTTTGAATGTGGAGGAGTTGTAAAAGTGGTGGGGACACTACCTTTCATATAATTAAGGAGAGATATTTTGGCTACTTATAAGAGTGAGCTGAATTTTTTAGGAGGTTTGCTTTTTATGTAATTTTTCGTTTTAGTTCTGGTCAAATTGTTTCTTGTTGATCGTTGATGTGGCTGTTCTATGTTTGATATGCTATTAAAGACAAGAGGTCAATGAGATGCTTATCTCTTGAGAGAGTGGCTTATCTGGTTAATGAAATAGATAATTACAATTGAATTTACTTGTTGTATCACGAATTCTACTGCTATAAAAATTCGAGTACTGGCGCTGAAGATGTGCTATTAAAAAAGACAATTGATCAACTATTTTGAACGTATCGCAAGAAGTTTGCCTGAGATTCCATTAATTTCACTTATAATTGAACTCTTTTTCATTTACATAGATTCTGCGCCTTCTATTCTAAATTCAAAACTCCCCTTTTCCTTCCATATCCTACTTCTCCAATCCCACATCCTCTTTCTCTAAACTTAATTTCCTCCTTGACAGTTTTCTTCTAGTAATCTTCTGAGACAACGCCCCTTAATTGTATTCAATTAAAAACGTTTTCGCTGTTCGCTTGATGAACTACCCTTACATCTTTGAAGAGACGTTGAAATGCTCCCTGAACAAGGATTATGAGTTCCGAATATGAAGTCATTGATTATGAGCGCAAATTAAATTGATTCGCAATTGTTGGGCGTTATGAGTGGTTCCAGACATGTATTTTAGGTAGGTGGATGGTTATGAGCCCGTTAAGTCCGTCATGTGAAATCTCGGATGTATCTAAGCTTAAAACCTTATAAATTGTCACTTGACATAAAGTCACTTGAAGGAGTGAGGTAAATATCAAAACTTACCATAATCATCTTCTAGTGGGGACGTGATGTTCGATTAGATTGCGAGACCTTCCATTTATCGTAATTCTATTTAAGCGCACAACATACAAAGCGAAATTTCGTCTACATTTTTCTGACAAGAAAAAGAAGGTTATTCAAATGGCATTTTTGTTCGAAACATAACGTCATTCAATTGAATCTTAACCTAAGATTTTCTTGCCGAACCCTCTTTATTTTAAGTCGTCTAGCGCCAATTTAAGCTATTCTTAAACTGTGCTCCATAGGTTCTTCTGTACAGTTTCAATTTTTTATTTTTTTTTTGGAATTTTCAACTGTGGCTCTTTTATTTTTAGCATTGGCGGTAATTTTTTTCAATCAGGGTTCTCTTGCGTTTGCGTTTTTCGGTATTCGATGCTTTCCATTCTCGGCGGTGGAATTTCTTTCTCAAAAAGGAAAAACAAAGAACACCAATTTGAGTAATTACCAGATATGCTTAAGCTCGAAATGCTAGATTTTTTTAAAATTGAACGAAATTAATTAAAACCAGAAAATCGTTAAATTCTGTTCTGTTCGTTAACGCCTCATATCTGAGATATTTGAGAATTCTCCAATAAGTGTAAAACACCAACGAAATTTAGTACATAGAAGAAATTTCGAGCATCTAAAGAGGAAGAAATGCATGGCCCCGTTTTTGTTCGAGGATCTGAGTCGTCATGTGCTTTTATGAGAGCCGTGGTCGAAAAAAAATCTGAATCAACGCTAAATAGAGTCTTTCTTAAAATTTTCTTAAGAGACACTCAACTTTGGTTTATCAAATTCTCTACAATCACATAAATGAATGCCAGAATCTTTCTAGATTCCTTCTTCGAAAATGCCCGTCACAATTCAATCAAAAGGTCTCTGTTAACACTTCTTGAATACCTTTGAATCTTAAAATAAATTACGCTCATTTCTTTGCTTTATACCATTCTAAATACACGAACCAGTACACAGTAATTGATACAACTAGATCAACACACAACAACGAGAGTTCCGAGACATAATAATCAGAATAACAAAAGGAATTTCTTGCCAAATCAAGAACTATCCAATGAATTTCTGATCTCGTGTCCTTCTCCTTTTTCCGCTCTATTGTGGAAAATAATACTCATTCCTTTACGTAAACTAACGTAAACTAGCATATTTCCGGAAATTTTTTCTCTTCTTCTGAATAAGGACTTTTGTTCTCATTCGCTTTGTAAATACACCTAGTACTCATCTTTTCCACTGATAATCACATCATTAATCTTTAAAATCATACGCGTCAACTGTGTAGCCAACAATAATTGTTGCTTCTTACCAATCAATGGATCAATGACAAAAAGTTCTTTCATATCATTTGTACCCTTACCCAAACAATCCACACCCAAATGGGCGCATTTTTCAAGCGCTTGTTTCAGTTTAAGCTGTGACAAAGTCTCGATTGGGTCCAACCCAGAATTTTCAGCCAAAACCATCGGAACTTGGTCCAAAGCACTAGAAAACGCGCGGAATGCGTATTGGTCAATGCCCTTTTGTTTATCTGCAGCTGCAGTAACGGCTAAAGACGCCAGAAGCTCTGCAGCTCCACCTCCATAAACAACTCTGCCATCACGAACAAGATTACGAACAACACAGATGGAGTCGTGTAAAGCACGTACACCTTCAGCCACAATCATCTCGTTGGAACCACGGATGAAACACGTCACTGCACGCGTATTGGAACACTCTTCAACAACTAACATTCGATCACGTGTAGTACCGAACTCAAGCTCACGAATAACACCGGCAGTGCCCAATTTTTCGGCAGTCAAATCCTCGAACCGTGGAACAATGTGTCCGTTGGTGGCAATGGCTAAAAGCTCCAACTCTGAGCCTCCAATCCATCTGATAGCGTTCAATCCACTAGAGAGAAGCATATGGTTAGCTTCATCATCAAAACCCCATTGGCATGCGACCACATTAGCACCAGAGTTTTTAACCAGGTCAATCATTTCACGGAATTTGGTTTGTTCATACTCCTGAAGAACCTTAAACTCTTCAACGGACGAAATGTCTAACTTATGCTTAGTTTTTGGCTTTGGAGGCTCAAATGGACATGTTAAGATGGCGATTTTACAGTCTGTAGTGCGTTTGGTCATCTGTGGATGAGAAAATTCCTTGTCGAGCAAAACACCACGGATCAAGGCCAGGTCTTCAATACTACCGCCGACTTTTGTCTCCATTTTGATCAATTCAAAGTCAACATCTTTACGTTCCAAATCAGCTACCGCCAAGACGGCATCTACGGCCATATGAGCAAAGTGGTCATGTGCTTTAGAAACAATCTTCAGTCCCAAAGAGGTACGGGCAGCTTTCAATAAGTTCATGTCACGAGCCTCATCAGAAACACAAATGTCATCAGCATCTTTCTCCAACTGTGCAACGGCAATTTTACATGCTGCGTCGAACCCATTGGCCACTTTCAATGGGTGAATACCCTTATCAAGTAGTTCCATAGCTTGATCTAATAAAGCCAGCGCTAAAACAACCACACCGGTTGTTCCATCACCAATCTCGTCATCCTGAGACTGCGCTAATTGTACAAGCAACTTGGCAATCTCATTATCCAAGTCCATTTGTGCCAAAATCGTGGCTCCATCGTTGGTAATAGTAATGTCTCCATCTGGTCCAACAAGAATCTTATCTAAACCACGTGGACCAAGAGAAGTCTTGACAATAGATGCAACAGCACGGGCAGCCAAAATATGTGCTTTTGTAGCTTCAAGTCCGTGTTGTCTTTGCTTTTTCCCTTGGTCTCTAACAATGATGAAAGGTCTTCCCATCTCGTCCTGCGCCACGATGGCGTTTGACAAATCGGGCATTTGTTGATTAGCCATTTTGAGATGATTTGTCTGTTTTGAGAAGTTGGGCCGAAATTTCAGTAACTTGGTGGTTAGGAAGCCCTGTTGTACTTTGAAGAAATTGATTGATCTTGAGAGACGAGTTTGGTAGTTTCTCGTATTATGTGCAGGATTTCAAAATAATTACCAAAGTTTTGTCGTTTTTTTCTTTGTATGGGGAATTGGTGAGATTTATTTATTATATTTTTATTTTTTTTATTTTTACTGTTTTGTGTTTAGGGATGTAATGTGACTTTTGCTTTGGTGACTGTAGAAGGTATACAGAATAGTGATGGGGAAAAAGTTAGTTCTAAATTGTTCCATTTCATTTGTATTACTTTTTTTTGTCATTATTAAAGAAACAGAATTGTATTTTTTTCGTGTGACCTTAAGCTTCTTTCAGTAGAATTTGTTGAAATGAAAAACAGGTTGGCGCCGAATGATCGGATGTACGACACAATTGCAAAAAGATTTAAATTTAACAGATTTTGGTGTGTTTATATATATTTATTCAGAATGTGTTAGTAGTCTCCTCTTCACGGCTCGTGCTTTCGAAGAGATGGTTCAATATGTAATTAGGGGCCAGCTTCATAGAAAGCGAGCTTTTGTAGTCCATTCTGGGCTTCCTTTGGATATCTTGTTACCTTAATCCCGCAATTATATAATCTAGAAGAGATCTTTGCTAGTTGAACTTGGAAGACGCCAGAGGAGACTATTCGGCCGCTGGCTCCTGGCAGTCTCCCATCCGATTCGGGAAAAATAACCTAAGATTTTCTCTAACATTCCATAAAGCAAATTAAGAGTTACTTCGCAACATTCTATAATGGCTTACTATTGCCAATGTTAGCTTACTCCATGCTGCTACTTTAACTTTGGCCATTGTGGCCACCAAGTATACAAGCAAAATCGAAAAAATTCTAATAAATTTGAATTTCTTGTACGTCAAATCTAGGTTCATAGGTCACCGTTTCATTATTCCCATGAGTTCTCACAGTAGTCAAAATTCCTCTGCGCTCTGAATCAAGCCATGTACTCAAAACTCCAAAAAAATTATTTTGCTAAAACCTTATTATTTTACGTAAAGTCCCTTTCAATTTTAGCTACTTTTTCCTAAGCGCATACCCGACTAAGTACTTATCGCCAATGCCCACATATGCACATACTCATCGCACCCTCATCGAACTCATCGCACATACTCATCGAGCTCATCACATCCAAATCTCCTGGTAAGAGCACCGATTCTTGATCTCTCGCATCTCCCTCTTTTCTGCTCGTATTTGTTTTCATAATTCATTAAATTCTATCAAAAAATGTCCGATATCAACGTCGACACAGCTACTCCAGAACAACTCCGTGACATCTTGTGCAATGTCGATGTCGCTCTTGCAAATCGTTTCAGAGCTCTTTTCAACTTAAAATGTCTCGGTCAAGATTCTCCGGACGCCGCCACTGTCCATGCTGCCATCGATTACATCGCAGCTTGTTTCGCAGACAAATCCGAATTGTTGAAGCATGAGGTCGCATACGTCTTGGGCCAGATCAAAAACACTTACGCCAACAAATACTTGGAGCAGGTTTTGGCTGATGAAAACCAACAAGTCATGGTTCGTCATGAAGCTGCAGAAGCCATTGGTGCCATTGGTGATGCAAAATACATTGATGTCTTGGAAAAGTTCTTTAAAGAAGACCCTTCTATCGAGATCCGTCAAACCTGTGAGTTGGCGCTCGAGAGAATCCGTTGGGAAAATTCTGAACGTGCAAAGGCTGAGAACTTGCAAGCTTCTGCGTTCACTTCCATTGACCCAGCTCCTCCAATGCCTACGGACCAAGAACTGAAGGTTCCTAAGTTGCAAAAGATCTTAAACGATCAAAACGTGCCCTTGTTTGAGCGCTATAGAGCTATGTTCCGTTTACGTGACTTGGCCACTGATGAGGCCTGTCTTGCGTTGGCCACAGGTTTTGATGACCCTTCTGCTTTATTCAAGCATGAAATCGCTTACGTTTTCGGTCAATTGTCGAATCCAGTCACCGTTCCTTCTTTGGTTAAGATCTTGAAGGATGAATCTCAAGCAGGGATGGTCCGTCACGAGGCTGCTGAGGCCTTGGGTTCTATTGCCACAGATGAGGTTTTGCCAGTATTAAAATCTTTCTTGAATGACGAGGTTGATGTTGTTAGAGACAGTGCAATTGTTGCATTGGACATGTATGAGTATGAAAACTCAAATGAGTTGGAATACGCTGTCAAGAGTTGATTGGTTTATGGTATAGTAATGGTAATGATAAGTTGGACCACAGTAGCCTTTTTGTTACCATGTTTTTCCGAGCCTTTGTTATTTTGATTTATGTTGCCCTTTTTTTTTGTAATGCTTTTCTGTCATTGTTATTGCTCTTGTCGTTTAATTGCATTGTTGGCATTGCTTTTTCAGACACGTAATGAATTGCCGCTACTAATGCTACCATTCGTAAGATCGAATAATTTTAGCTTTCGTTCGGTTTAGGCTCATTTCTTGCACTCAAAAATCGGTCCTTTATTACTTTTTCTCTATTTATACATATATCTCTTCAATCGAAACTCTCCAAGCTCAATTGTTCGTTCTGAAACGGTATCCACAGTTCGTACACGTGTAGAAAACAGTGGCACCTTCATCGGCAGAACGTAATTGCAATGTATGGTATTGCATCTCTTCATTTCCACACTCAGGACACTTCTCTTTGATTGTAGCACCTTCGTCTACCTCATCACTGTTCAAAGTGGTCTTAACAACAGATCTCTTAGATTTGAGCATCAGAGGAAATGCATCTTCTGAAGACATGGTGACAACCTTCAAATTCTCAAAGTCTTTGCTTGGATACTGGGTTTTGCAGACTCCACAGTCAAGAGTCGACTTGGCACTAACTGTATCTAGTAAGTTACCACATGCTGTGCAAAAAATCAAGGAGCCTACGACAGACATTTTTTCTGATATTAGGGATTATTTGGGGTGGTTTATAAAGGTCTTATAAATGTTATACAGTTGGAATGAGAAGAATTTGCAAACCGGGGGTGAAGGTTTCGGCCCGCGACATTTTCCTTTGAAAACCGGAGGCCCAGCACTATTGCGCACCATTCCTACAGGTATACGGAGTACGGTCAGCGCGACATTTTCCATATTCGGCCCATCGAGAGTAGCCCTCGGAATCACCCTCGGGTCATCGCATTCAACCCCAGATCAAACCAATATATATAGATTAAACTGCCTACTTATCCCACAAAATAACATTTCAATATGAGACAAAAACGTGCCAAAGCCTACAAAAAGCAAATGAACATATATCTTCATACTTTTAAGTTTAGAGAACCATTCCAGACCATTGTGGACGATGAACTCGTTCTTCTTTGTCACAAAGGCCAGTTCGACATTGTCAAGGGACTCAATCGTACAATTCAGGCAGAGACAAAGCCCATGATCACTCAATGTTGCATGCAAGCATTGTATTTAACGGAGAATCAGCCTGCCATCGAGTTGGCCAAGACATTTGAAAGAAGAAGATGTAATCACAATATTAAGGATCCAAAGACACCTGTAGAATGTATCCAGTCAATTGTCGATATCAATGGTGAAAATAAACATAGGTACATTGTTGCCAGTCAATCTATGAAGTTAAGACGGAAGCTTCGAGCCGTTCCCGGCGTTCCTTTGGTGTTTATGAACAGGTCCGTTATGGTCATGGAGCCGGCCTCTGACGCCTCGAAAAGAGCCGCTGCGATGAGCGAAAATGCAAAACTACAGGCTGGTTTGAATGACAAAAAGGTTGGTTTCATAGACAAGGTAGAGGAGAAGGTCGAGCAGCCTCAAAAGAAAAAGAGAAAGGGCCCTAGCGAGCCTAATCCTCTAAGTGTGAAGAAAAAGAAGAAAGAGGACACAAAGGTTGTTCCGGCAACCGATGGAAAGAAGAAGCGTGTGAGACACCATAAGAGTCGGTCTGCTGACGAGCAGGGTAAAGATTCCGCAGTTGATGCAACAAAGGATGGATTTAAGGAAAATGGAAATGAGGAAGTCGAAAAGAAGGAAAGTGTTGCAAATACTGAAAGAGAAGAGACAGAAAATTTTGCGAATACTGCAAACACCAAGGATTTCGAAAGCATGGATATCTCGTCATAGATTATAAAAATAATATAATTCATTTCTGCATAACCTTATTTCCCTACCTATAATAACCACCAAAAGTTTTTCTACTGCATTTGTCTTTCTAAAATCGCAAAAGCATTAGGATCCACAACCTTGTGCTCCTTACTCTGCGTCTCATTCATGACGTTGGCGCTGTCAACCTTAGATACATGGATCATGTCGTCGTCTAAAAGACACATTCGGCAGTCAAACGCAACCAAGTCATCTCGAAGCTGCTTTTTGAAATGAGTCAGAAGCTTGTACAACAAATCTTCTTTGTCTTTGTCCATATCTGCAAAATATGGAGATGCAAATGCGTAATTGGAATCCTTGATCCAAGAAATATGGAACGTTTCAATTTGAGAATACTCGCGGACTATTGCCGCGACATGACGTTCCACATCTTCCTTTGAAACGCCGAAAAATACATCTTTAATAAGTATAGCATTGTGAAAATCGTCCGCGAGCCGTTTCTGGCGTAACTCCTCCAAAAACTGTACTTTCCTGGCTGCATCATCTTGTAAGTTGATGGCCTGTTCGATAGTTATCTCCGGCGTTTTGGTGATTTCAGTAATGTGCACGAACACAGCCCGATTCGGCTCTCTATCGAATGATTCACTGTATAAATGGAAAGACTTAGCCAATTCATGAACGAAATCGCGCTGGGGCTTCATCATACGTGGTAATGCCATTGATTTTGACGGGTTTCTCTCAGCCAAAACTAAATCTTCATAATTCGAGACGAACTCCAAGAGCTTATTTTCCATTTGCTTACACCAATTGCGTTGGCGGCGGTACACAGACAAAACGTTTGAGGTGTAGATTGGATCAGGAGGTGAAGAGACATTGAATGCAGCTCTAAGCTCTTTTTCGCGCAATTTGACGCTACAATCGTCATCGCAAGGTATACACAGGCCAATTACAGAGTTTGTAATTTTCGGCTCTGAGGAGCCTGAAGGCCGAGTGATTTGAGCATTACAAGGAACGTTTTTCTCCAAATTTCCACATTTACAAGTCAATCTAACAGTTTGAGAGCACTTCATACTATCACAGCTCAAGCCCTTTCCGCTATGACACCTTAAAGTACACATATGTGGGCATGAGGTACGAATCTTTCGACAATCAGACTGACACTGCGCAATAGGAGCATGGACACCCGCAGTGCACTCTGCCAGGCAAGCGCGGTTGCACGGATGACCACAATCTTTTCGTTCGCTACAAATAGAGCCGCATGAGACGCTTTTCAACGCGCAGAGCACGTTATTTACCTCTTTCAAGCCGCACTCACATCGCCTGGTGACCAATTGCGTGCAACGAGGACACTTCACATTTTCATCATGGCAAGCATGTCTTTCTGGTCTGTGGCCACATGATTGAGTCCTTTGACACTGTTCCAGGCATATCAACTTTGTCCCACAACGAACAGGTGCTGGAATGACTGTCTTGCCACAATGACAGACCAAATCTTCCGCGGAAGATTCTAAGCAAACACCACAAGGCCCACTGTGACAAAGTGCCTGACATCTATGAACACCGCACTTCATTATCTGGTTACAGTCCCTTGTGCATATGTGGCACAGTTCCATGGTAAGTATTTGGTCATCAAAGTTCAGCCTGGTATTGTTTCTAAGCTGTCTTTTGTTTTCACGCTCACGCTTGAGGGCACTTTGCTCATAGGAACAACATTCGGCTTTATGAACGTGCTTTCGGCAGCTGAGAAGCGCAGTGCATTTATGTTGGCATATTGGCTCGAATCCCTGCTCTATAGCCTTACATGGGATCAAAAAGGAGGAGCTTCCGCATCCACATTTGACAGATTGGCTATTGAAACACACGCACTCGCCCTCGTGACACTGCGCCTGACACGAGCATCCACAGCTCAACTTTTTACCACAAACATTGTCACACACAGGCATTGCATCCGTGCAACTGGCGCGGCAAATGTTTTTCAGATGCGTCTTGCCACAGTAACAAGATGTGACCATGTCGGGAGCGAATCTACAATGTTGTTTTTCTCGAGGCATAGACAGACATTCAGTATCTTCATAATGAATTTCGCAATCGTAGAATTTTTTAATAAAACGCCCGCATGAAACCCCACCAATATATTTACTACCATCTTCATGCCAGCTAAACTTTGGGGTTACATCTGAGCAGGCCCTTTTCACAACTTCTTGAGAACAGTAGCACAGAATTTCTACTTCCACTTTACAAGGACCACAGAGACCCGCGTGACACGATTTTAGTGAGCACTTATGTCCCATGGAACAAACCAAGACATCACAAGGTTTAGAGCACTGCCAGCCGGCTTGGTATGGTGTCATGAGGCATGGGAGTTGTTGTGTCTCTGCGCCACATTTACAACGCATGGCGGGTCCCAATGCACCACATGTGGGATGTTTTCCAGGATGGCACTGTGCCAAGCATTTATGAATACAAGAATCGTACTTATGGTCACAGGCGTTACCACATGAGAATGGGATCATACTATTTGGTGATGGATTGGTCTTTCGCCCACACCAGCAAGTGAATCGCTCTGGGAGACGGCTATGTTCGACATGACATGCGGGACATCGCCAGCGACGTTGGGCTGTTGTCGAAGAGCCCCTTGTAGCCCAGTCTCGGATACATTCGAGGTCGTAAACACGGAAGCAGTCCAGACAGGACCAGATTCGAGACAGACGGTCTATTTCACAAGTGCAAACGAGACAGACGTAAACCCCTTCTTCAATTTCTTGAACAATGGTCAGTGCTAGCGACTCGTCGATGTTTTCTGCTTCTGAAATTAGGTCAAAGTCCAGTTCCAGGTCCAGTTCAGACCCTGAGGCTGAGGCCGTCTCGGTTTCGGACACTCCTGGGGTCACTTCAGAGTCAGTGGAGTCGAGATCTTCTTTCTGCTTTAGTATATAATTTTCGGATGCTCCGTTGGCCTTGCCATTTTCGGGCGAGGGGGGTGATCGGGGCGGTATTGGTGGCATTATATGCGATGAGCTAGAGGTGGAATTCCTATGTGGAACCATGAGTATTTGCGGGGGCAACAAAAGCACGTTTCGTATAAATTGGAAAAAAATTCAAATCAGAGCAAATAAATCCGTAATTTGAAGATTTTAACATAATTATATGACTCAGTTATTTAGCTGTTGCCACTGGTGGCAGGGCAATATACGCCTCCGGACATAACGGTTCTACGAGAGAAGGAAGTTTTCAAATATAACTGATGAATAACCGCTCAATAATACAAAAGATTTGTCATCGGAAAGTAAGATTCTTCGAGCTAAGTAAAACACATAAATCAATTTTGTGACTAAGAATATATCTCTGAAAAGTATCCTGGTTTTTAGCAGAGCGCAATTTGAAAGGAATTTATTTTGCTCCTTTTTGATTTTATTTTTATAAAAATTTTTATAATCTTGAACCCAAAATCTCAGTTAAGAATGTGTGTTCACAACTTTGTTCAGGAACAACTACAATAATCTAAAAACATTAAACTGGCTCCAATATTCGAAATATTCATTCATAAAGCAGAATTATACAGAATTAAAAGAAAAAAATGAAACCCAATTATAATGTTTCATTTGAATCTAATATTACCTACTCTATCTGTCTTTAAAGACTATGTCGCTCTTCCAATCTGGAGGATAGTTAATAAAAGCCAACCAGGGTAAGATATGACCAACTTTATTGGTCCAAGCATTCAAATAGAAGATGAAAAGTTATCTTTTCCTGAAACGAAAGAAGATTAGAGGAGATCCGAAGTTTTGGTAAAACTCAGTTTTTTAACAGTACTCTACCACACAAAAAAGACTAGTGTGTCATATAGTCCTTTGAAAAATTGAATTCTATTTTCATTACATAAAGACATGTTTCACTTTATAGTTTTGAGATTTTCAATGACACAACATCTAAAAGAAGAACTTCAAAACACATGCATTCTCATGAAATATTTGTGACATAAAAACCACTTCCAAAAAGTAATGGTTAAAAGTTGTCATCAGATCCAGTTCACGCCCGTCAGAATCGTATAATTTAATTACGTTTTACGCTGCATGCCCCGCAACGCCAACTCCCTTTGTTGTCCATCCTCCATATCAGCGCACAAGTGGCAGGCTGTCAGTGGCGCGGCGAAAGCACTGGCACGGCATGGCACCAAATGGAACCAAATGGCTCAACTAAAAATGAATTTGAAAAGTTATTATTCCGACCAAAAAAAAGTGCAGGAAACTTACTGTGGCATTTATTTACGTTCTAAAAGCTCTCATGCAAGTACAACGAAGGGGCTTCGTCGATGGCTCCAAACTACCCCCAGTGGAATTGTCGCTCCTACAGGGTGTTTAGAATTGTCTGAATAATCAAAATGTACGATATTATATCGGCGCTATCTGATGAATTAAATGAGCTTTTGTCTCCATAGCCGTGTGTAGAGAATTACAGATATTAGCAGGTTTTGACCCCATTTGGAGGCTGCAAATTGTACTCTTTGCACTAAATTACGCAGTTTTCTTTTCCTTTTTTTTTAAAATAATTGTACCTTTAATACTGTCCTAATAATTATCTACAATTTGTGATTCTGTTTGAGGAAAACAAATACCCAGTGGCTTCAGAATTTCATGATGAAGCTCGAAAGTGCCCTATGGGTACATAGGGCAAAATGGGATGAACCAAAGTGGGCCCTAGTCGAAAAATAAAACGGCGCGACGCACGTTTAGCCGCGAGGAGTGCATTGGAGTGCGGACTTAATGCGAGAATTAATCCATTATAGGCAATTTTCTGCACTTCTCACGATTTTACCGCCAATTTCAAGAGGTAGAATGATTTTTTGTATGGCAAAATTTTGTCTGCAGTACCTACAGAGACTGCAGATAAACACCATTTTAGGCGCTATACAGTCCGTGCAGGACGTCAATTGGGACCCTTTTTCGCAATCTTATTTTTGTCAAACTGGTGCCAAAAATTTTGGAAATTGAGTCCATCATACACACAGAATTCAAATTCGAGCTTCATTCTTTATTTCGTAATTCGTACAGCTGAATTACACCCCGGAATGTGTTAGAGAAGCGATTTTTTGAGAAAT